>LAPY01000027.1:166171-176465 GCA_000970635.1 Eragrostis tef
CGGCTGGAGGCGAGGGAGGCGACCAGGCTCACCGCGGGGTCGATTCGGCGGCCTGGACTTGCTACGGCGAGCTCCTATCGACGGCGTGCAACTCCCCGAGTTCGCGTATGGCGAGCTGCGCTGCGCTGCGCGTTCCCGTACCTCCTCCCAATCGAACTTATCTGGCTCGGCGTCCTCAACTTCGAGGCAGTCCCAAGGGACAGAGGCGTTCGTCCTCCATGCCCGAGCGGCGTCGGAGCAGCAGCACGCATCGTCAGCGCCGACGAGGTCAGGTCCACCGCGCTGCCGCCGCTCGTCCTCCTCCCCTGCAGCCAATAGCCATGGGCGCCTGACTCTGCCGTCCACCCCCCCCCCTCCGCTCCTCCTCCTCTTCCTCCCTCGCCGGTACGTATGCATTGGAGGAGAGAGGTTATTCATTCATTTGTGCATCGTCTCTCTCCTCGAAGCTATTTTTGCCTGAGGCGTTGGCTTACCTGTTGGAGCACGTTTTTACGATGCAAAGTACACCACGCGAGCCAATTATGCATTTGGATAGCGCCTGTTGGAGTCAGTTTAACTGCTCTCGTCGAGATGGGGGATGCATGCTATCTGCTAGTAGAACAATAATCGTTAGGGATCTTGAGAGGATCAATAAGTAATCAAGCAGTAACATGGGTGAGGTTGATGGTTGATTGGACCTCAACCAACGTTCGTATAGTTTATGGTCGTCTCACCTATAGGTGCAAATGATCAGCATGCAGCATACTAACAAAATTCTCCTGGAATTCAATAATGTATAATTGATTCTGTTGAACCGATAGGTTTACAGCTGGTTTTGTTTATCAGCGCCGCTGCTGTACAAGTAGATGAGTACAATATATGCAGGTCTTGCATTTGACAGAGAAGCATGAGTAAACACTAAACAACTAGTATGGTGGCATGTGAATTTGCGCGGCTAGTATTAACATTTAATATTGCAACTATTATATTGTATTGTATTGAATATTGGCTATCTAATTTTTGTTGCCTATCATTGTTTTTTCACTTACTATGTTTCCAGCAGATCGTTTTCATAATGACAATAATGTGTAATTTATACACTCATCTATAGGAGTATTTCTAGATATATTTTTTTAAAACATGCGGAGGGTGTTTTAAACTAACTTTTCATATGGGCAATGATGTGTAATTTTATATTTGATTAGTGTGGTAATTTCTAGCCCTTCAGAATGAATGTGGTAGGTACTTTTCTCTGTCAAATATTAAGTTAATAATTTGTTAGTGAGCTTCAAGATAACAACATGGTCCTTGATTGGTGGTTCTACATTTTTGTAATGTTGGGGTAGTTAATTAGTGAACTGCTCCTACAAAAGATAGCAATGGCCTTTAACAATGCTAACTGCACAAACTTTGTGAGATAAAAGAGATGGATAAAAATGCAGCCGAGTGCTGAACTGTATGAATGGTGGAGCTAGTCGTGAACTGGAGGAGGGACTATAAACACTACCGGCCATGCAGACCGAGGAAGCCCAAGTTTTTTGTTTGTAGTTATAGAATCTCACCTATGGTCTCTCCTGCCATATATACAGACAATGCTATTGGTTTCTCTCCTCACAGTATTTCCCTTTGTAGTTTGCTGCTAGAAATTTAAGGTTGAAAAAAAAAAGAAAAGCACCTAGCTACTGAAAAACACCCGGATGAAGCATTGCGCGAAGGCTGACGCTGAAGAAGGTGATGCCGAGCGGAAGGCCTGCATTGTGGCAGCGTATTTGCATTTGTCAATGCATCCTCGCGAGCACTCGGTGGGAGCCGCCAGTGCGCCTCGAGGCGGCATTAAGGGCAGGCCAATCAGCTAGACCTTTTTTTTTTGTCATCAAGCATGCTCTATTTATTCGTGACCTTTTTTTATCATCAATCAGCTAGACCTTGCTACTTATGTGCGTTTAGGCGCCAATCAGCTAGACCTAGCTAGCCTGGTCGATTACTCTCCCACTTTATTTTTTATCATCAATCAGCTAGACCTTGCTAGCATGGTCGATTACTCTTCCACTTTATTTTTTTCTGTGATTATACAGTATACGCTAACAACGCAAGCACACTCACCATATGAAATATGAATGCATATAAGCAAACCATACCTCTACGAGCATCTTCGAAAACTAGGCTAGCAAATCTTCGAGATTGAAGAAGTCATCGTCACTCGCACCTTGCTGTCGCCTATTGCTGAAAGCACAACGCCGTTAAATCATAGAAAATTCGCTCATACAGAGAGTCGAACCCATGACCTGAAATGCTACTGAGTCTCTTGTAACCACTTCCCTTTTCGCCTCTCCCACTTTACTTCTTTAAACAATTCAACTTGTACGTTTCACCTCCTAACCAACGTGTAGCCCAACATACTACCTTGACAATTCAAACTTGGGAAACTTTACCCTCCTCAAGTTTTTCCTTTTTGTTTCTTTTCTTATAAATATAGGCATTTGAAAATCAGATTTTGAAAGGTCTTACCAATTTTGAGTTTTTGTTTTTGCAAGGGTACTCATTATTTGGTGTGGTAAATTGTGATCTTGTTTTATTTTGGAGATAAGTGAACAAAATTGATTGTTTGGGTAAGGGGCTTATCATTTTAACACTACCATACCGCTGCACCAAGTGACCCATTTAAAGCTTCCAGATTTTTAGAGCGTTTTTCAGTAGTAACATTTATTCCTTGTGTATGTGCTGTTCAACATAAGGTTTTCTTTCTGCGATTACACAGTATAACTTAGACATTAACAACCTAGGCACATTCACCCTATAAACGCATATAAGAAAACCTTACTCTACGAGCATCAAAAACTGAGCTGGCAAATCCTCGAGATTGAAGAAGTCATCGTCACTGTCAACTACTGCTAAAAGCACAACACCGTTAAATTCTAGAAAATTCGCTCACACTGGGAGTCAAACGCTTGACCCCGAGGTGTCCTATTTTGATTGAAACATTAAGCCGAAGACCATACAGTCACACCCCTTATCCAATTTTGAAAGTGGTTTCGATCCCATATCATTCATTACATCTCCTATTTTTATTTGGGTTTTAAGAAGTTTTTTTTATATTTGGAGTCGCAAGCTCATAATCAACATTAAAACTTTGTACTACAAAACTTGTTCTTAATTAGTTGTGCGAAATGTCAAAGAAATGAGAAAGCAAGTTATGACCTCTCAGTGTATTATTATATTGTAAGAAACAAGAATTTTTAATTCGCTGGTACTGGTTCTAACTTGAAACTTTAGGAGTCATTTGTGTCTAGTGCATATTACCGTTTTGAATTTTTAACTCCAATAATGAGCTCTGACATGCCCCAATTATGATTTGGCCATCTGTGCAAATTGTCAAGTTATAATCAGCTAGACAATCTGCACCATACGCGAGCTTTTGATGGTCCATCGTCTGTAACTCTATCTGTGATTTATCTTTTGGACCACCATTTCCGGAGGCATCTATATCAAATGTCCTTTCCTTTTCTGTTTAATAATTGCCGACTGACTCGTCACTAATTAAGAGACTTAACGAGATGTGAATGCCATAGAAAAGTGCATCGGGGCGTTCTAAGAGCAAGGATTACGGTTACGCTGGCGGCGAAACGAAATCCAGCATGGAGAGAATTCAATGCAGCACGGCTGTGGGAGAGAGTGTGATAGCGACGTGCAGCCAATAGGAGCGGAGGAGCGTTGCCGCACGGTGCTCTTCGCCCGCTTTTGCTGGCGTCTGGCGGATCGCTCGCTTCGCTCTCTCTCCAGCTTTCTCCCTCCTCCACGTAAGACTTAGCCTCTCCTCGCCGACCATAATACTTGCTCTAATTTACCGTACTTGGAAGCTCTTTCTATGATCCTAAAAAAGTTTCCCTGCTTCTTTTCTGCGCGAGGATTAATATGCCAAGCAAAACGTGTGCAGTTGTCACGCTACACTTTTGGAGTCGGGGACCTTCTGCCGGCCTCGTGGTCCTTCGACGAGCCCCCGGCAAAGCTATTAACGTCTCACTTTCTCTTCTCCGTTTTTCTAAAGCGAGGCAGCCCCGGCCCAGCGACGAGAAGTGTAAATTACTCCATCATTGACAACGCACCTGCAGAGCAAAGGAGCAAGGCACTATATAAAGAGTAGGAATGCCTCGGCATCGGCACGCCGCAAACGTATCATATGTAGCACGCGGAACGGCATCTGCAGCATTTTAATTGCGTCGCGGCACAGGCGGAGCAGAAGAGAATGGCGCCAGTGAAGGTGTTCGGTCCGGCCAAGTCGACGAACGTGGCGCGGGTGGTGTTGTGTCTCGAGGAGGTCGGCGCCGAGTATGAGGTCGTCGACGTCGACTTCCCGAAGTTGGAGCACAAGAGCCCTGCCCACCTCGCCCGAAACGTACGTGACAACGTAGCTAGCTACAAGTTTATATATTGCTTGCAAAAACGTAGCAGCTGAGTTGCTGCGTTGCTGATGTTCCCATCGATTGCTGGCAGCCGTTCGGCCAGATCCCAGCATTCCAGGATGGTGACCTCGTGCTCTTTGGTACGCAAGCTGGGTTTTTCGATATGTCGTTGTCTCTCTTCTCAGGATGCTGATCCAGATCAAGAGGGATGCCGGTCCACTTTTTAATTAGATTAACACTATACGTGCATTATTTCCTTGAGACAGTTCATTGTTTTTTGTTCTCTTCAAATTTGTTTCTCAGAAATGTTGTTAATTCTATAGCTGCATCTTCAGAATCCCGAGCGACTTCCTGCGCGAGGGCAACCTGAAGGAGGCCGCCATGGTTGACGTGTGGGCCGAGGTGGAGGCGCACCAGTACAACCCGGCCATCTCGCCCATCGTGTTCGACATCCTCCCGGCCATGCGCGGCATCCCGGCCAACCAGAAGGTGGTGGACGAGAGCCTGGAGAAGCTCAAGAAGGTGCTCGACGTCTACGAGGCGCGCCTCTCCCAGAGCAAGTACCTCGCCGGCGACTTCGTCAGCTTCGCGGACCTCAGCCACTTCGCCTTCACCTACTACTTCATGAAGACGCCGTACGCGGCGCTCTTCGACTCGTACCCGCGCGTGAAGGCGTGGTGGGAGACCCTGGCGGCGAGGCCGGCCGCCAAGAAGCTCAGCGCCAGCTTGGTGTTCCAGAGGGCTTGAGCAGGATCGAGCGCATATGCATGTGGGGATTTGGTTTCCTGTTGGTTTGTCAACAATGTGCGTCGCTTTTGGTGTGCGCTTAATTTGTTTTATCCCACAAAAAGGGCCCCCAGCTGGCCCAACCCAGGCCAAAGCCACCAATTCAACCACGCTGCTGGAACAATCGCCTCCAATTTTTTTTTTTTGCGACCCCATTTCCTCCGCCAGCCTCTCCTTGTCGTCATCGCGAAGGTGGCCATGGTTCCGAGAAGGATTCGCGCTACCATGGTAAACTGGACCGGTTTTTGCAAAAACCGGAAAACCGGTCTGGTCCGGTTTACCCGGTAGAATGGTTTTCATTTTTATTTTTTTCTAAATAAAAATTTGGAAAAATTTGAAACAATCTTTAAAAAAAAACTAGATCAAATTTCCAGCCAAATGGTTGTAACAAAACATGTAGATTCGATCGTTTTGTGTATGAAAAAATCGAGGAAGATTTCAGGTAGAAAAAGGAAGAAAAAAAAAGAAAAAACCTTTTTTATGAACCAGCAACATTTCTTGATTTTTTTGACGAAGCAAATGATCCAATCTGAGTTTTTTTTTTTTGAGATCAAATGATCCAATCTGAGTGTTCCGTTTCTTCCATTCGGCTGGAAATTTCAGGGGGCCCAATTTGATTGCACAGCCCAGACCAAGCCCAAGGCGGCCTTCAGCTGAGCCTTAATCGGCAAATATCCCTCCTAATTTCTTAACCGCATGGCACGCTCCAATCAAATTGATGCATGAGTTCATTATCTGCATTGGTCTGTACGCCACGGGTTAGAAGCCCAATGCCCCCAAATTTGTATAACTGACCCATGAATCCATGGTAGCGTGCATCAGTAAACATGATTTTTTTTAAAAAAAAAATTATGGGACAAGCATAAATGATTATAGAAGCATAAACAAAAGATGATCCAGATACGGTAAGTCACAGCACGAAACTACTGTTGAGGAGGTACAATTTTTCTTGTTTCATCTTATGTTGCAATAAAATAATACACAACTTTGCAAAATAATCAGTATGAACTGTTGCAATTTCTTCTTTTTTTTCGTGATTTCTAATTAACACTTAAGTTAAGGGCCTCATCATGTATTTCGCACAGAGCCCCCAAAATTTCCGAGATGGAACTTCACTTGTCATAAATGTGTTTGTACCAAGAAGTGAATTTTAACATTATAATTTTTTTATATTTTTTGCGATTGATTGCATAGTTTTGTTCTGGTATGTTGCATATTATCCTCTCAACTTCCTAAAGTTTCAGGATTATTTCATTTTCCAGGCTGTTTCTATGTGGTGGCGTGGTAACCTCTTCCGCATCTTCTGATCGTTGGGACGCCCTCCTCAGCCTAGCTAACCTCCACCAAATGTCTTATTTGTTTAAACTGCGTCATCCAATGATATTGCTCGGCACAGCAGTAGTAGGTAACTGTTCACTCTATGATAGTGTTGGATGCTCTACTGCTGTTCTGCAAATTAATAAAGCTATACATGATAGTTGACCATTTGACCCCAAGTGCCCAACGTCAAATTTTAATCCGCATAACACAGAACAGAAACAATTATTATATATCTTACGAGGCCGGGTCAGGTCAATGTCAATTCTAGCATACATATCTGCCGTTAGCTCAATGTCACAAGTTGCAGTGTAAACTATGAGACTAACATAGACCCCAGGAACCTAAAATTATGATTTAACCTGCGTAACACAGACTCATGCTATTTTATTTCTCCGATTACCACACCCGACTACTAGCTACATGGATACGCTCCATCTATATATGGAACGCTCTTTTCCCTTCAAATACACGCCGCCTGCAGACACCAATCTTCCACTGCCATCCTAAACACACCACATGTCGCCGGTGAAGGTGTTTGGCCACCCCATGTCGACGAATGTGGCTCCGGTGCTGGTGGCTCTGGAGGAGGTGGGTGCCGAGTACGAGCTGGTGACTGTCGACTTCCTCGCTGGCGAAAACAGCATCCCCGACCATGTCGCGCGGAATGTATCCCATTTTCCCTTCAGCATTTTATTAAAATGTCCATATACTTCCTTCATCTTCTATGTCTCGGCCTCTGTAGTAGAAGTTTCAGACAAACGAACAAATTACATTTAACTTCATCATGACGTTTCTTGCAGCCTTTTGGGAAGATTCCTGCTCTACAAGATGGCGACCTCGTCCTCTTTGGTATGTGGTTTAGCTTATGCTTGATCGATGTTCTACCCTTCATGTCATGTTAAACTGCTAAAGTTCTTGGAATCTCATTCTGTACCCTTCTTGTCATCTTGAACTGTTAAATTACATATGGATTCGATCCCATTACCATGTTCAGTAGGTTCCTCTGTTCTTGATTCTTACGAATTTCTCCTATTACAGAGTCACGCGCAATTGCAAAGTACATCCTTCGTAAATACAAGTCAAACGAGGCCGATCTCTTGAGGGAGGACGACATCAAACAAGCCGCAGTAGTGGACGTATGGACTGAGGTGGAAGCGCAGCAGTACTACCCCGCCCTTTCACCAGTTGTATTCAAGTGCATCATCTTCCCCATCATGCAAGGCAGCACCACCAACCAGAAGGTTGTCGACGAGAGCCTGGAGAAGCTGAAGAAGGTGCTCGAGGTGTACGAGGCCCATTTGTCCAAGCACAAGTATCTTGCTGGGGACTTCTTCAGCTTTGCGGATCTGAATCATTTCCCATTCACCTTCTATTTCATGGCGACGCCATATGCATCCGTGTTCAACGCATATCCTCGCGTAAAGGCTTGGTGGGAAAGCTTGATGTCGAGGCCGTCGATGAAGAAAATCTGCTCCAATATGCCGACCAAATTTTAGAGCCCTTCTAACTAGTGTTGGGTTTGGGAACTATAGTGTTGCCGATCGCCAATAATTGAAATGTCATGCGTGATGGTTGAATTGTGACAGTGATGTATCACCTGTGTCCAACAAATTGTTGTTGTACTTGTATCTGCACACTAGCTAGTGGAGCCAGGAATGGATGAAGCAATAATTGGCTCTGGAGGAGGTGGGTGCCGAGTACGAGCTGGTGACTGTCGACTTCCTCGCTGGCGAAAACAGCATCCCCGACCATGTCGCGCGGAATGTATCCCATTTTCCCTTCAGCATTTTATTAAAATGTCCATATACTTCCTTCATCTTCTATGTCTCGGCCTCTGTAGTAGAAGTTTCAGACAAACGAACAAATTACATTTAACTTCATCATGACGTTTCTTGCAGCCTTTTGGGAAGATTCCTGCTCTACAAGATGGCGACCTCGTCCTCTTTGGTATGTGGTTTAGCTTATGCTTGATCGATGTTCTACCCTTCATGTCATGTTAAACTGCTAAAGTTCTTGGAATCTCATTCTGTACCCTTCTTGTCATCTTGAACTGTTAAATTACATATGGATTCGATCCCATTACCATGTTCAGTAGGTTCCTCTGTTCTTGATTCTTACGAATTTCTCCTATTACAGAGTCACGCGCAATTGCAAAGTACATCCTTCGTAAATACAAGTCAAACGAGGCCGATCTCTTGAGGGAGGACGACATCAAACAAGCCGCAGTAGTGGACGTATGGACTGAGGTGGAAGCGCAGCAGTACTACCCCGCCCTTTCACCAGTTGTATTCAAGTGCATCATCTTCCCCATCATGCAAGGCAGCACCACCAACCAGAAGGTTGTCGACGAGAGCCTGGAGAAGCTGAAGAAGGTGCTCGAGGTGTACGAGGCCCATTTGTCCAAGCACAAGTATCTTGCTGGGGACTTCTTCAGCTTTGCGGATCTGAATCATTTCCCATTCACCTTCTATTTCATGGCGACGCCATATGCATCCGTGTTCAACGCATATCCTCGCGTAAAGGCTTGGTGGGAAAGCTTGATGTCGAGGCCGTCGATGAAGAAAATCTGCTCCAATATGCCGACCAAATTTTAGAGCCCTTCTAACTAGTGTTGGGTTTGGGAACTATAGTGTTGCCGATCGCCAATAATTGAAATGTCATGCGTGATGGTTGAATTGTGACAGTGATGTATCACCTGTGTCCAACAAATTGTTGTTGTACTTGTATCTGCACACTAGCTAGTGGAGCCAGGAATGGATGAAGCAATAATGAAATTTTCAAATTTGTTTGTTTGAACGCCTGCTGCATTCGGTGATTTGGAATGTCAGAGTTATAGTTCCCTTTTATTAGAGAGTAAGAGTATACTACATCTGTCTCAGAATATAAGCATTCCAGGATTTGGTCAAAGTCATTTTTTTTTAACTTTAACTCTTAATATATGTAAAAGTATAGTATTTCAAGTTTGGATTTTTTTTTTGAACTTTGACTCTTAATATCGTGTAACAAGATTATTTATATTTTGCCAAATGTTGTGATTTTTTAATTATCGATAGTCAAAGTTGAAACATATTAACTTTGACCAAACTCTGGAATGCTTATATTCAGAAACAGAGGTAGTATTTGTTATATCATGTATATCTGAGTCATTTATATGTATTTCATAATTAATATAAATTTGACATATGTCTCTGACGATCCAAGCATGAACAAAAAGTCACCCTGACCTGAAATTATTTGTAACGAATTAATTTGACCGCAAATGGGCCAGACCCATACTAAAAAGGGCCCAAGACTGACCATTTAGGCGATTGATTGATGACGCTTTTTGATCAATCAAACAAAGACGGACAAAAACGGCCTGGGCCATTAAGCGTAATGCCCACGATTGGCCTTTTCTTAAATAGACAACGATTTTAGGAGGAAAAACAAACAAGTTGATTCATGATTTCGTGACGTAAATATTACTGGCCGGAAGTAGTCGGTCCAACAAAGAGGTAGACCCATCATGGTACAACTTAATTAAAGTGGGTCTGCAACAGGCGAAAAGTAATCGATCCCACACGTTCTGTACAACCCAACCAAACTTGGACCAATAACAGGCCGAGCATTGCACGACGGATGCCACCTGGACGGCTATCTGGCCGCCCTAAGGCTGACTCCAACAAGAAGAGCCTTTTTTAACAGGCATATCGTGCTTTGCATAACGTGTACAGTATACAACACCTCCTTCCAATCCAACTATCTCCAACAGCGGTCATGCATCCTCGCAATGTAGCTGCTCTGACGCACGCGACGCCCCCGCCCCCGCC
>LAPY01000027.1:225613-237730 GCA_000970635.1 Eragrostis tef
TCCTGCGGGTGCTGAAGGAGGCTGGTGGCAGCCCTGCGCCGCCGCCAATCGGGCGTGCCCCGCTCCAACGCCGAGGCCCCGCGACGTCGCCCCGCCGCAGCCCCGCTGCCAACCTACAGCCTACGGAGCAGGACGAGGCTCCGGGGCGGCGGAGGCTGCGCGCGAGCAGGTGGCGTGCGTGGGCTGAGGCGGCGGAGCAGCTCGCGAGCCCGCGGGGGCGCCTGCTGCTGCTCGTGAGAGGGCCTCGGGAGGAAAGAGAGTGGAGAGAGGAGGAAGAAAGAAGAGCAAACATGCACGGAACGGCTGCGTCGCGGCGTGTCGCTGCTTCTTTTGTCGGTGGCAGGGGTGCGCTTCCCAAGAATGGATATCCTCTTTCGGTCATCTGTTGGAGACTTCTTTTTACAGTTTTACACCCCATTTTGAGTTTAAGTGACCATATAGGTACACGGTTGGAGATAGTCTAAACACACTTAAAATAGGGCGACAGTAAACAATAGATGTAGGTGAAAGGCAATCTAAAAAGAGCTCCATATATCTGACAATATATCACCCCATGATTGATTTAATACAACATTACCATCATGTTACGTGTTTTTCTCGGATTTCTGCACACAATATTTTTGTGGTAAAAATATCTACTATAATGAAAGTAGAAATGGACTAGGATGACCTTAGTTTAGCTACTGCTATTTAGTGCATACTCCTTCTGTTATTAAATTGTTGTGGTGTTTTTTTTACAACAGTAAATTGTTGTGGTTAGGAGTCAGGACCACGATTCTAGTTCATTCGAAAAAAAATCTAATTAAAAAATGAACGAAAGTTGTTGTCCGGCAATGAACTAAAAAACGAAGTGCGCGTTGGAGAGTTGGGCTTTACCTTCGCTGGTTGAATGCTGGGCTTTACATTCGCGATGGCCTGAAAAGGAATCAGCGCATATTGCTCTCGATTTTTATTTTTATTTTGCGACCTTACCAGATAGCATTTATGGAACCTACCATTTATGAAATTTTAAGTCAAGTAGTATAATTTTGGGCGGGATAGCGAAGGGTCGAGCGGGAAAAATCCATTTTCATTTTTATTTTTATTCCTGTCCGCGCGGGAGAGGCAGCAGGAGAGAATAACTGCGACTGGCGCAACAAATACGCTCCTCATCCTCACCCCGCCACAGCCCACGCCGCGCCGTCATGGCCACAACCTTCACCACTAACTTCATGAAGGCGAAAGAGGAGATTTTTGGGCCAGGTTGCTGTACATTGTTCAGTAATTAGGCCCGCACTTCAGTTATCTCTACCTTTCTCTTTCTGTATTTATCTGGATGGAGGGTCTTTCAAAAAATTTATCTGGATGGAGTGCAGCAGCATACGTACCTTATTAGCGTATTCGTTCAGCCCATGCACCTTGATAGTTCAAATATATAGTCGTTTTCACATTTGTACTCGTCTTCGAAATTTTCCGACATGCACTTAATGTAAGTAGGAACTGATAACAAACCGCGCGTTAGTTATCCTCTGTTGCATTTGGTAGTCTAGAGCAGGAGACATAGTTTTCTCCCATCCCGTTCTCTCCTTGCATTTTTTGTTGATTACATGCAAATGAGGTATTCAAATGCAGAGGAGATTTCAGGAGGAAGCAAAGGGCAGCCTCAAGGAGAGCAGCCACGACGGCTCAGAAGGAAGATATGTAGCCGCAAATCCCGTAAACTGCAGGCTGTTGAATTTGATGACCAGGACGACATGGATCAAGGTACGAAGAAATTGCATCATTTTTCAATTGTTACTCAAACAGCCAAGTGGGTCGGTACATTTTCTGGGGTGCAGTTTTTTATTTCTCGCTGTTCAGATTTGCCTACGTCAGATAACGATGTGATAGTGAAACTGTTGTACAAAGAGATTGAGAATCTGAGGCTGCTGCTCGCTCTGAAGACGAAAGACCTCGAGTTCGAGTTGATTCTGAAGACAAAGGAGATCGAGTCCCTACAGAAGGAGAATGAGGAGCTGAAAACTGAGAACGATAATCTCAAAAAGACTGTAAGAACCCTCCATGATTATTTCTGTCATAACCATCAATTAACTCCTTCGGAACAAGGGCCATGCATACATGAAATGTTAATGTTATTGTCGTGTCCATTTTATCTGAGAAGCATCCAATCTTTCTTTTTCTATTTTTTGCATTTTACAAACTCATTAATAGCACTATCCAGAATACAATGGGTATTGTAATTTCTTATATGTTAGCTAGATTCTAAATTTTTTCAGGATCGTCTTCTAATCTTATTGATGCTTCACTAGTTCTCTGGATTGATAACTCATAAAAAACAAGCTGAGAGCACAAAAACATTGGAAAGAATGCAATTAGTTTTTCACAGTCAACATGCCAAGTTGTTTCAATGAATAGTTAGTTGTTTTGTAGATAGAATCAATATGTTGATATTATGCTTAGGATACGAGTCCAGTTTGATTTCGGTGTCTGTTGGATAAAATCAGTGTAACTAGCACCTACTTGTACACAACAATCTTAAAATCTGCAAACTATGAATTTGGCTACAGATTTGATATTTCATCTGGATCAAATGCTCCATTTGCAACTAATTTGGCCACTCCACTATGCCTCCGTTCTTTTCTGCGCGTTTCAATACATGCTTAAACCTATATGCATGTGTACAGGGAAAGCCAACAGGACAAAGAAAGAAATGCAGCTACTTACAGGGAAAGCCAACAGGACAAAGAAGGAAATGCAGCTACTGTAAACAACGTGTTCATCATGACACCCGCAACTGTCCTGAGAAGTCAAAACCTGCAACGTGTTCTTCTGAAGAAAAGGATGGGGAGGGTTCTGGCTAAGTCGTTCGCCACATCCGGCGTGTTTGTATCACTTCCTGGAAAAGAAAGATGGTCACATCAGTCTTTTATATATTCTGGCGAAGCTTTTGAGATTTTTATTCCAGTGTCAAAAAGATATTTAAGTAGTGGATTTGCGGCAGAACATCAAGATGTCTGTATCTATTCAATCACCTTATGGTATTACTATTACCTCATGTGAAGTTCATGTAAGCTGGACGCCATGGTGTCGGCTGGATCATATAACTAGAAAAATAGCGCGCCATTTTGGCGCCCTCCTTCCCCCGTTATGAATGTTTGATTCATCAATTTAGAAATACTTCATGGCTAGAAAAAATGTATTTGTTTTTCTAAAAAGGAGAATGCTTTAGAGTACACCCGTTTGTCCAACAAAATGTTTTAAGCCCTTTAATTGATATATGAACCACCACCCAAGTGATTTTAACCAATCAGTGTCTCATATGACCTTCCAGATTGGACGTCACATCAATGCCATTTAAGCCCTTAACGTTATACAAAACATTGCAATGGACTGTACGTTAGCTTGTGTTTCTTACTTTATATTCTGATAGAAATTTTCAAGAAACCAACTATTTTATTGTTAACTGTGTGTATTGTAAATGTATAGCTGTACAGTCAAAAAAAAAGAAAGTTATTACATCTAATTGGAGCTTTATACAAATGTCAATTATTTAGATTTCCATGTTTTCAACCTTTTAAAGTTATCAAATCAGTCAATCATTGACCAAAAGTTATAAAGTAATTCATGAGCAGCTAATTGTGCATAGAACATAGCAGAAATAAGTTGAACCTACCTAAATTCACAACAAAGTCAACTTTGTTTGTAGCGGGAAACCATTAAGTAATATCTAAAGTCAACTTTCAAATTCTGGTTAGACTGCATAGAAAAGGTCAATTGCCTCTACAAGTTCCACATGCCGCTATAGCCTTATCAGCAACCAAGGAGGAAGAACAACTCCCTGGGTTGATTTCTTTGAGATCAAACGTTGTAAGCTTCTCTCTGCCTTACGCAATGCCATATATTGATCTATGGGTTTGAGAATTAAATGGATATGCTTCAGAAATAAAACTGGTATGAGTATAAAGTTTAAATATTCATGAAGTTCTGAAGTAGTCTTGATCTGATAACTCTGAAGGCCCATTGGGCGTCATTAAATGTTGCAACAAAAACAAAATCTCTCTTTCACTTATGATTCCTGTTTGGGCGTTACTAAATTCAGGTTGCTAATAACTGCGTTAAACTTGCCAATCGAGGTTAAGGCGGGAAGGTTATTGATTTGACTTTCGATTGAGACCATATATAAGTTGGCAGCTTGGCCTTTAAGCAAAGAGAAAACTGTGTAGCCACATAGCTAGCCAAAGTTAACATTGTTCTAAACACATATGCAGTTAACAACGATGGCCATTGTGAAATTTAGATAAGGGGTTACAGGCAACATTTTCACACGGTGTTAAGCTACTTTTCAGATATAGGCATTTTCACACGGTTACATGTAACATTTTCACAACGCGACGCGTCCAAGTCTCTCAAACAGGGAACTGCCATTTCCGAAATGTTTGTAAATATATTAGCATCTGCAGCTCATGTATGTATATCTAATTGCAGTCATAGTAGCGTTAATTGCATAATTAAATTTACAACATTTGCTCGTACTTGAAATAAATCCAGACTTATAGGAAGCCATATAGTTTTAAACAGCTCTCCAACAGATTCTTTGGTATGAAAAACCATCAAATTTGTGGTGCAGAAATTGGCTATAATCATTCATTGATATGATTAAACTATAACAGCCTTTACACAAAAGGGATCTTTCACTTTTATGAAGAATGCTGCTTATAAACAAGTTGACGAAGAATGGAGTGACCTATGTAATCAGAAGTATGTGTATATACAACCAATCAGATATATCATAGCAATTTGGTATAAGCCTGTATTAAATGTCATCTTTTGCAATCACACAACGAATGGATGTTCTACTTCCTGAATAATCTGAAGAAGTCAATGTACAACAACTATAATAAGTTCTCGATTTGTTGGTAGCAATAAAATAAAGCTTCATCAAATCAGGATTCAGGGGTGCCCTAATTCGGTTTACATGCGATTTCAATATACTCTAAAATTGCTGGGCGTTAAATCATAGAAATTGAGCTGAACTGTCTGATACATAATAGGAAGGAGCCTACTTCTACTTGTTTTAGAATTATAACTGTCTTTCAATGTGACACTATAGTACAGCAATCATGCATGGTTATCTCTTATCAGATCATTATTCATTGTCTTAATTAGCATTCTTGTTGAACTGGATGAAGTGGCACTGAATATTGAAAACTGTATTCAGTGTCATCCTTTCGTGTACAAATGATGCTGTGCCAATATCACTTTTAAAGGATTTCTAAACAATATAAAAGATGCTAAAACGAAGGTGTTGTCTAACAACAATTAGCATTCATAAAATTTCCAATGATTGATAAGACGAAGTGGTGAAGTATAGACCGGTCAGTTATATATGTCATAGAACAAAACTGTGGGTACTCCCTGTAATTCCGATCAAGCTTACTAGCAATCGAATCAAACTTCGCAAAGGGACATGCTAATAAAGTGCAACAGAAACAATTATTGGCATGCGGCACATTTGAAATGATATTTTTTTTTGAATAAACTGAAGGGCAGAGCCCTACAGTACTTTATTGAATATGATGAAATAAATAGTTAACTGTACAGGAAAAACCAAAAAGAAACATAAGGAAAAAGAAAAGGAGCAAAATTAAATCTAAACATGATTGTCTATCCATTCTTGTAGAGCTGGGATGTGCCTTTGTCTTGTCCGATGGATGACCATGGCAAGCTCCTTGAAAAAAACTCTTTGGCAATTATCCACCGCTGGGTCCAGATTATCAAACAGCCATCTATTTCTTGTCACCCATATGCTCCAAGCCATGAGAATAATTATTTCCATGAAGAAGGAGACTTCCAATTTTCTTTTGAGCCATCTGATGACCTATAAAGTGTGCAGGTTCCTTGGTAGAGAAATGCCAAGAGATTGCCAGCACGCTCTAGCAAAATTGCATGAGATGAACAAGTGCTTCAAAGTTTCTTCTAGCTGTAGGATGCACAGTTCACAGTTGTATGAATCAAGAAACATGTTCTTCCTTTTCAGGAGTCCTTTTGTGTTAAGCATATCATGCAGGAACAACCAGCAGAAGACCTTGTGTTTTGGTTGGCATTTGGATTTCCATAACCAGGAGAAGGAGGGATGCACTACCATGTGTCCACATAGTTGTTTGTATACCTTCTTAGTTGAGTAAAGGCATGTTTGTCCCATATGTTTCCAGAGATCCTTGGAACCATTTAGCTCTAATTGGTCAAAGGCTTCCGTTGTCAAAGGCAAGTGAAACAGAGAGATAGGTTCCTGCCACAGTGCTTGGTCATTAAGTAATATCATTGGCTTTTTGGCAAAGGAGAAGAGCTCTGGAAATTGGTCTTTTAAGGGCCCCTGATGCCAACCATCTTGCCACAGATATATAGTAGACCCATCCCCTACTGTCACATCTGCAATTCCTTTGTATATATCAATAAGTTTTGTGATACTTCTCCATCAGAAAGAGCCTTTTCTTTGTTGTCCAGGCAGCCTTCCATTGTTATAATAATTCTGCCATAGGAGATTTACCCATGGCAAGTCTTCTTTATTGTAGAATTTCTGTAGCTGTTTCATGAGTAAAGCTTGGTTTTGAAATGATATTAATCAACAAAGGAACTGAACGAACTTATGAGGTTCAGAGAGGGCTCCTTGCCTTGTGGTGATGCCTGCGGCCTGCCATAGTCGCTGGCCTGCTTCTCCACAAAAGGCGAATGTAAGGAGAGATTCAGAGAGCTCTGCAGAGGTCCTTGCCTTGTTGCCTTCTGTCCCACGTTGCAATAAACCACCTCGAACACCCCAACAATGCCACCATGTCGACCGGCGAGGTGCAAGCAACTATGACGAGATTGTTTCTTGCCGCCTCTCCCATGCTCCAAGCACCTTGCCAGCAAGGAAGTAGTGCCTCAGGCATGGTAGAATATGGGAAGAACGTCTCTGGTTCCAATCAACGGCTGCAGTTCGCCATCGATGCGTCAGCTTGGCCAGGGGTGCTGCACTTCGGAGAACTACATCCAGCGGCCAGATTGCGACCTGGACCTCCGTGGAGATTTGGCGGAGGTGGGCTGCGGTGGGGAGGCAGGTGAAGTAGTGGGAATGGGCGAGATGGAGCCAATCAGGAGCAACAATTTAGCAGCCGTGAGCGCCGTGCTCGCTAGAGGAGGGAGGGAGCCAGGGCGGGGTGGAGGCGACGGCCGGGGCAGTCGACGCATCCGTCGCGAAGACGCTGCAGGAGAGAAGCGGTCGCGAGAGTTCGCGAGATTTCACCTAAAAAAAAAGAGAGTTCGCGAGATTTCAGTTATCGGGCAAAGACCCGAACCATTACATCCGACGGCCTGTGTCACCAGATTGATAAATCAAACGGTGCATGTTATCGGATCTACGTGGACGCGTCCACAACCCGGGAACGCGACCGCGTTGGGATATGTAAACATCGGGCCGAAGTGGACGCGCCCAAAACCCGGGAACGCGACCGTGTTGGGATACGTAGAATTTTTTTTTAATACACAGTACAACTCAGACCCTCACAACGCACGTACATACGCAAACCTTATCTCTATGAGCATCTTCGAAGACTGAGCCGGCAAATTTTCGAGTTTGACGAAGTCACCACTGACGCCTCGTTGTCGACGGCCACGACGCCTACCGCTGAAAGCACAAAGCCGTTAAATCCTAGAAAATTCGCTTCCATCGGAAGTCGGACTCGGAACCTCTGAGGTGCTACTCAGGTGCCTTAACTGCTAGACTAAGACCCCTTTTGCGGATATGTAGAGATCTTTGCAATTGTTATATTGAACTACTGTTCAATTATCAAAAACTAATTATCTTGCGTGATCAAAAAGAATTACAACGTGTTTATTTTTGTCAAAGAGAGACTGACTGCATTATATATTAGTATCCTTTGTTTTCATGCTGCATGGCTTGTGACCGTGTGTCAATGCGGTTTTCAGTTACATTCTCAGTACCCTAGACTTTCAGGCATTGTTCTCTGCGTGCTGCTTGTCTTCTTTGTATAAGAAACGAAAAATACCACAACTCTAAAGATGGACGATAAAACCGTGCCCCGAAAATTCCCTCGTGCAACATAAACGTGCTTTCGTAGGACTTGATAAGGAGCTAACCATAATGTGTGGTGATATCTCTGAGATTAATTTTAGATGCATAAAGATGTATAATGTAGCTATTTTCAAACAACCTCCTGATTTATAATAAGGTCTAGGGTTTGACTCTTTATGGGAGCGAGTTTTCCAAGATTTAACGGCTTAGTGCTTTCAGCGGTAGGCGACGTGACCGTCGACAATCAGGCGCAAGTGGTGACTTCGTCAATCTCGAATATTTGCCTGCTCAGTCTTTGAAGATGCTTATAGAGGAGTTTTGCGTATGTGCGCTCATAGAGATGATTGTGCGTGCGTTTGTGATTGTCTGAGTTGTACTGTATAATCAAAAAAAAAAGTAACAGAAGATCGTTGCTTGTGGTAGGATTCATACGTGTCACGTTCTTAGTCTACCATATTCTTCTTGTTTTTTATGATGTATCCAAAAGCACTCAATACATGTATGAGTCCAAGGTTTTTGTCAGCTATACTAGTAAACTATTAATAAGGTTTTAACATCCTCTAAGATAAAATGATTAAGGTTTTAAGCCTTTCAAAAAAAAGGTTTTAAGCCTATAAGCTATACTTCGGTATGTTTTGTTTCAGTAGTGAAGAGATGGCTGGTGTATGAGCTTTCATCTTTCTTTTCTTTGAAAATAGGTACATTATACATCTTTATGTGTCTAAAATTAATCTGAGAGATATCACCACACATTATGGTTAGCTCCTTATCAAGTCCTACGAAAGCATGCATGTTTATGTTCCACGAGGGAATTTTTTTGGGCACAGTTTATGTTTCTCTGAATATTTTGAACCATAACGTCTTCTGCTTCTGATAATCATGTCCAGTACTTACTATAAACACGGACACACTACAGATGCTGACCACATCTTTGTGCGCCTCTCCTGCGCATGCTGCTGCCATTTTAGGAGGGTATTCCATGACACAGGTGTTGCATTAAAGCAAATTATTTTTTAGTGAGAGAGACATCCTGGTCAAGAGTAATGCCTTTGTAGTTATGAGTTCCTGAATTTAAAGGTCGACCGGCCTAGTCTTAGAGTCAGTGGCAAGGCTAGAGACAAATTAAGGGGGGTGCAGTAGTCTTGATCTAGTCTGTTCTTTTTTCTCAATTTTTTGCCTCCTGAGTGTATAATTTAGCTTGAGGAGGGTGCAAACATGGTGGAAATTTGAAAGATAAAGAGGATTTTCAATTTTTCCTGGGTGCATCTGCACCCACAGCTACTAAAGCAGCTTCGCCCCTGCTTAGGGTATGCATATCTGTATTTATCGAAATGAGTATTCGTATATGCGGGGTAACCCACTGCTAGGCCGACTGGGTGTGTACGGGCGGTACCTTTATGCCGCTGGTCCCGTAGTTGGCTACATGGACTACCCAATTTTTTATCAGCACTAGATTGTTTAGCTAGTCAGTCGTCACCAATGATCACGGATTACCAATTTCTTGATCAGCACTAGATTGTTTGGCTGGTCAGTCGTCACAATCACAAGTGATCAAGTGCTACGGTGGCAACGACTATTACAAACGTTGCGTAATTTGAGGCATTGGCTATATTCAGAAATACGTTGAATGTTATTACGAGAGGGTGGGCCTTTGTGTTCCCCAGTTGGATATCCCGGGCATCATATTCAATTAGATGGTTGCCAAGCTGAAGAAGGAAAAATGTTGCTAATGCATCGTAGCGTCCGTTCAGGTGAAACAAACAAAATACACATGCAGTGCAGTGCTGGCCTATTTCGTCTTTCCATCAGATTGGGTGGGCCCAATGCAACAACGTGCCGTTTGAGGCTTGATGCACGCCAAGTAAACGCCATGGCGTGCCGCGTGCGCAAGCGATGACGTACGATGACGACGGTCAGTCAGAGGAGCCCTCGTCCCGTCAGCGACCGCTCCCAACAACTCACTGTCGAAGCCGCCTTCCATGTGGACAAGTCAACAGCATCCTAGGAGAGCGACGCAGTTCTCTTATATAAACACACCGCCGATCAGAGCAGGAGCTTAAATAGCATATCCATGGCGCCGATGAAGTTGTACGGGTGGGTCGTGTCGCCATGGATGGCGCGGGTGCCGAGTACGAGATCGTCCCGATGAGCAGGTCCGGCGGCGACCACCGCTGCCCGGAGCACCTCGCCCGAAACGTAAGCTCGTCTTCACTAGTACTCCTTTTTTGCCTGATTAATTTGGTACTTTGTCAACATTCGTAATCCTTTGAGCATGTTGCTCCGGCCGGTGCTAAGCATCGAACAAGAAACAGAGCAACCTTACACTAGTTCTAGCCTTAGCTTAGAACAAGAAACAGAGCAGCCTTGACTACTGAAACTGAACTGCCTCCCACCTGATGTTGCAGCCTTTCGGTGAGATCCCAGTGCTGGAGGATGGTGATCTGACCCTGTACCGTAAGTCAAGACTTCACTTAATTTTGAGCTTATCTTCTATCTAATTTTTCTCCTGGACGACATACATCTGAATCATTTTCATTCATACACAATTCACACCGAGATCCATTTTTCCCCCCTCTCCAGAATCCCGCGCCATCGCGAGGCACGTCCTCCGCAAATACAAGCCGGAGCTCCTCCTTTCCGGCGACCTCGCCGGATCGGCGGCGGTGGACATGTGGATCGACGTGGAGGCCCACCAGCTGGAGCCCGTCGTGCTCCCCATCGTGGTCAACTGCATCATCAGCCAGGCCGCGACCGCGACCAGGCCGCCGTCGACGAGAACCTCGCCAAGCTGAAGACAGTGCTGGAGGCGTACGAGGCGAGGCTGTCGGCCAGCAAGTACCTCGCCGGCGACGACCTCACCGCCGCCGACCTCTGCCACTTCGGCTTCATGCGCTACTTCATGGCGACGGAGTACGCCGGCGTCGTCGACGCGTTCCCGCGCTTCAAAGCCTGGTGGGAGGCGCTGGTGGCCAGGCCGGCGGTGCAGAAGGTCATGGCCGACATGCCGCCGGACTTCGGCTTCGGCAGCGGCAACATACCGTAGAGCGTGCTCTGCTTGCGTGTCCCATCTTAGCCCTGCTCTATACATTTTTTTTTCAAATAAACTTTTATGTCGCGCCAGTCGTTCTGGTTGTTTACTGCTCTGTGAAGCCTTGTAATTTGAAATCGCCATTTCAGTAATCAAAGTCGAAATGCTGCTCTCAGACTTCAATCTGAATTAAAGAAGATGAATTAAATTTTGAGAACAACTTAATTAAATTTTGAGATCAACTAAAATGATGCATCAAAATATTTTTGGGATTTAAAAATATCTATAGGAGAATAGAAATGGTTTTATAGATGATTGTATTGCTGAGCCTCATGGGCAGATTATATAGAAGTACATTGCTCTGCTGCAAAGAGCCTTTAGTAGAAATAAGGCAATCTGGGATTATATGATCCTAATCTACCGTATCTGGAGATATCTATATATACTTTAACCATGTTGAATCAACAGTTGTACACCATTAAACATTCTAGAAATGATAATTTTGTATAATTCGTTTGCCAATATTTGAAGACATAAAAAATTATTCGATAAAAAATTGTGTACACTAGAGTCAACACTACACACTTGACTTGGTGTGCGTCAACCCAATGAGAGCACTACAATATGATAGTTTGATTTTCGTTGAATTTGTACATTATACAATATCACAAATATTATTCGCCAACAAATGCTTGATCCAATAATATGTTTTGATCATTGTATTCTAGATATAATAAGAGGATATCAAATAATATGTTTATATTAGAGTATCTAATATGACATCTCAGTTCAGTAATAAGTAACATACTCCATGTTTGTGAACATAATCACTTTTCATATGCCAGTAATATGGGAAATCATTATGTGCTAAAAAATTGGGGTTGCCGTGTAATTTTTTCATATAGTCGCTTCAGAGTATCCTAGAATAAAATGGGCATGTACACATACCAATGTGATTTTTTAAGGTGTGAGTAGCTACACTTAAAAGTAGAATAGATTTTTCACCAAATAATAAGTATACATCAATTTATTCTAGAAA
>LAPY01000027.1:241433-262032 GCA_000970635.1 Eragrostis tef
GGGGGGGGGGGGGGGGGAGAGGAGTGCTCACATCATTTGTGCCTGCCTCTACTAGCCCTTATAACACGAGAGTAGACTGTGACGGCAGGCCATGGCATGCCCGTCACTAATGTCAAAGAGAGCTTCATCACTAAAGGCTTAAATTGTAGTGGTGGATTGTTGTTTAAATAGTGATGCACACTTATACAATGATGTAAGTAGACTTGTTTTGTTTATGTCACCACCGGATGTTGCCTCCACCTCTGTTACTCATGACAATGAATAGAAGATGGGGTTTTCTCAAAAAAAAAAAAGGTCCAACAAGCCGATTTTGCATTAATAGCAGTTACAAAATTGAAATAAAATATCCATGGGGTTGGGAGTTGAACCCACGCCTTCCAGAGATCAATTGGCGCACCATGCGATCTGTTTGGAAGGTTTACTTTCTGGCTGACGGGCGCGCGTGCAGACTTTGTCAACGTCGGCATCCTCCTTGGCTACGTGTCCAACAACTCAAACTACGCCTTGGCTGGCACGTGATGCACGCCGTCGGCATGCTCCCGCCGGTGTTCCTCGCCGCCGCGGTGCTCGCCATGCCAGAGTCCCCACGCTGGCTCGCGGTGCGTGGGCGCCACGGCGAGGCTCACAAGGTGCTCCTGCGCATCTCGCCCGCCCCACAAGAGGCCAACCTTCGCCTCGAGGAGGATCAAGCGAGCTGGCCCCTGGAAAGAGCTGAGCGCTCAACCATCATCGGCGAGCTTGCGCCGCATGCGCGTCGTCGGCGATCGGACTGGCGTGCGTCGCTGCGGTGCTGGCCTTCGTGGCCGCGTCCTTGGCCGGCCTGGGCCGTTGGTCGCCACACAATGTCTGGATTTTTTTTTTCCTTTTTGTCGCACCTGCTGCAAATACTATTACTGATTTGCGTGGTTGCAAATCTTTTTTTTTATACCGCACCAGGAGTCTGGAGACGACGAAAACTCATAAACACTTGAAGGGAAATTTACACAATTTCTTATAGGCGGGGTATAAGAAACTCCCCAAAAAATATATATAACTGGAATTTTGCAATTTTTCTGTTATTTTTACACCTAATCTTGCTAATCTTACAATTTTTTTCTAGAAGAAAGATATTTATACATAAAAGAGTGATTTGATGATTAAACTAGGCTATAAATTTAGGTATGGCCAATGCAATTGTTATTTTGAATGCTAGTTTATTAGAACAAACAACACAATACGATTTTCTTATTCTGGACTTGAGTTTCGCACTATATATTGGTTTCTCATATTATGAATAACAATCTGCAATTACTTGATAGAAATTACAATACAAATAAAGATCATATTGCCAACAATGAAACTTTTCACCACTCATTTTTAATATAATGAGCAGAAGAGGATTGCCCTTATTGATCCATTAATAGTTCAAGGGTATGTTATTAAAAGAGGGAACATATAAATGGGAGCTATAATTCAAAGATTCTAGCAATCTTCTTTGATTTCTAGAACTATCCCTTAGGTTAGACAAGGATTCTTCACTAACAAACTTTTTGTACTTGAAGAAGGATCATATGCTGGAGGAAATGAGATAGTGTGTAACATATATTAATTTTTGTAAGAAAACTTGAAAGTTATTTTCTCCCTAGGAAGTGTTGTAACTAGGGAAATTGGCGCGCTCTTCCGCGCGTGGATGAAAAAGAGTTCATCAAAGCCTTCGCCTCTACATTTGTCACTTCGTAAACATAGGCACCCCAACACAGTGAAAAGGAGGCCGATGAAGTAGGTCGTGCTAAGCATTGGGCACTTTGTTTTGTTTTCTTTTTTTCCACACTCTTCCATCTGGTTCTCTGATGCACGTGTGGAGCAACTAAAGCCACGTGGGGAATTTGTTTTTTGGACAAAGGCACGCGGGGATGAGGACAGCCCCTGACGTGCTGATGAATAGAGAAAAGAAATTGTTCTATATTTTGTTGAGTGAAATGCCTTAAAAGTTAGGTGCACTTATTTTAAAAATTACCAAATAACTAATAGTCTCGATGCAAAGGTTTGTTTGGAATGCGAATAGACAAAAGCTAGGGAGCTTATATGCAAATTGTTTGGACCACCACGTGGATAAAATATGGCTTACATTGGTTAACAGATGTAGTACTCCCTTCGTCTCAAAATACTTGGCGTTTTTGACTTTTATACATCAATTTTGACCACTTGTTTTATTCAAATTTTTTGTACAAACAACAAAACAAACATTTCATGGTTAAAGTATCTCGAATAAATAACATTTACGTAAAAATTTGAATAAGACGAGCGATCAAACGTAATGTCTGAAAGTCAAAAGCGCCAAGTATTTTGGGACAGAGGGAGTAATATGCAAGACTTGAAGTGAAAAAAATACTATTGGCGCTATCTCTTGGACTGACCTATTTTCTATTTTGAAAAGTAATTTCCTAAAGATAAGCCCCAGTAATATATATTCCAAAATTGTTGTCACTAGAGATTCCAAACTTACCCTCATTGCATGGGTTGATAGACTAGTACCTTTTACCAGCAGTCGATTTTCTTTTTCCTTTGGAGTTTGTAGTACCGAGATGATCACATGAAGAATTCCTTGCTGTTGGCACATGCTCGGTGGCTGGGGCTAGCGCTCCGCGGCGTTTTCTATCTCGTGTTTGGTTTCTGCCCTGCTAACTTGGTCTGGTAGCCAGGGTTTTAAAAACCCGGTAAGTCCGGTTTCAAACGATAACATGTGAAAAAAATGGTCAAAATTCATCAAAATTTTCAAATACGTTTCAAATTCAAACTCGAAAACCGTTGGACCGGGAAAACTGGACTGGTAAGCCCGGTTTCCACCGGTTTTGTAATCCCTGGTGGTAGCCCGATCTGTTGCGTTGTGGATCATAGAAACCATAGCAATAGGAAAAGGAAAAGAGCCCACAAAAATTCCAAGTAACAAATACTATATGTTGCTGCAAAAGATGTGGCTTTCTTCACCATAACACAACAGAGAGCATGAAAATGCAGTTGTCCTAGATAAGCGAGTCCGGAGAAAACAAAGAGGTTATTGAATCTTTATGGGTGACTTTTGTAATAATTCATAACTTAAGTACGTAACAGATAAAAAAAAAATGGAAACGAAAATCTGAATGTGAACCTGAACTGTCATACCGAGTTGATGCACGGCCGGGCAATAGCACGATGACTTCCGCGAGAACAGAGGAATGAGGATCCGCCGATCTACTGGCGATGTCCGCACGAAAGCGGCTCTCTCCCTAGAGTCTCAGCTGCCGGCCTTCCACGCGTGCGTCAACCTGCCTGCCTCCTCAAGAAGGACGTTCGATCGGCCGCGCATTAGCATGGGACAAGTGCGCGAAATGCATGGCACCGCACCCAGGCAAGGCCAACCACGGGGGCTCCTCTGCGCCATGTATGTCCGTACATGTTGTGGCGGGGTCCGGCGAGCCATGGCATGACGCGACTCTTGGGGTGTGGCGGACGGCGCGTGACCACGCCAACAGCGCGCGAAAAGCACTGGCGAACTTGTTGCGCGGGCTACCATGGGGGAACAAAAGTGGACGTGTGTCGTATGCTTCCCCGTCCATGGCGACGGTGATCTGGCGAGCCATGGAATGACGCTATTTCAAATTGACCGATCAGAGGCCCGCGGTCCAGATCGGTGCGTTGACTGGGACGTGGTGGTGGTCAAATAATTAAGGTGCCGACGGTCAGAGTAGGATCTGACGCGGTGACGCGGCCGGGGAGGGAGACGATGATGCCTCTGGGCGATGGCAAGCTCGATGGCCGTCGGAGAGAGAGCACGACGCAGCGCCAGAGCTCGATGGCCTGCTTGCCCGGTTGCCCCCGCTGTGGGTAGCCATGTCGCGCACAAGCGAAGGCGATGAATATTCGCATGAGATATCTCCGGCGTCCACGCTAGCCGCCTTGTCCTCCTTGCTTTATGTAAGCATTAATCCTTCCCGCTTGGTTACTGTTTGTAAGGTTTACATCTCGCTGATGTGCGCGCGTGCACTGCAGATCTTTATCAACCTCAGCATCCCCTCCTTAGATAGGAGTTGAACTACGCCTTTGCCGGCACGCCGGTGTTCCTCGCGGCCGCGGTGCTCTCCATGCCGGAGTCCCCACGCTGTGCTCCCGCGCATCTCGCGCACCCCACAAAAGGCCTAGGCCGACCTTCGCCACGAGGAGATGAAGCAAGCTGCCGCCAAGGCTGCGCAGACCGGCAGCAGCGGCGCTTTGAAAGAGCTGATCGCTCAACCATCATCGCCGAGCTTGCACGCCGCATCCTCCTCAGCGTCCTCTGGCACCGAGGCTGTCGTGCTCTACAGCCCACGGGTGTTCAAGAAAGCCGGCATGGCCTCCTCAAACGACACGGCTCTCGGCGCCACCATGGCCGTCGGGTTCCTCGCAAAAAAAAAAATGGCCGTCGGGTTGGTCAAGACGTGCTTCATTTCATCCTGTGGCAGGCAACACTCTTCTCCGACCGAGCCCGCTCCTCCCCGCCGTCTCCGTCATCGATGGCGAACGAACTGGCGTGTGCATCGTGGCGGAGCTAGCCTTCGTGGCCCGCGTTCTCGGCCGGCCTGGGGCCGTCGGTCGCCTGCGTTTGTTTTTGTCTGGGTGCCGGAGACCGGGTCGGAGACTAGAGGACATGGACGTGTTGTTCGCCAAGTGCCCCTGGATTAATCAGTTTTGGATGATAGCGACAGCGACTCTGCTTGCGCAGCTACGAGGGAAGACCGACTGCATACCGTTCTAGTGTAAACTCACACAACTGCGTGGTTATCCTAATTTGCGTGGTTGGACATCTCTTTTCTTTTTTACACACAATGTCCGGTTCTTTTTTCCCATTTGTCGCACCTGCTGCAAATTTGCGTGGTTGGACATCTCTTTTTTTTTAATCACCCCTTGAAACGATGTAACTCATAAACACTTGCACAAGGAGATGAAAACATAATTTGTTATAGGTGGGTATATGAAAACCCGAAAAGGTATAAGTGACATTTTGCAATTTTTCATTATTTTTACACCTAATCTTGCTATCTTAGAATTTTTTTTTCTACAAGAAAGATATTTATACAGAAAAGAGTTTATTGTCCTGTAATAATGCTTTGATGATTAAACTAGGCCATAAATTTAGGTATGGCCAAAGCAATTGTTATTTTGAAAGCTAGTTTATTAGAACAAACACCACACTACCATTTTCGTGTTCTGGACTTCGATTTTTTTACTGTTGATTTCTCATTTGAATAACAATATGCAATTACTTGGTAGAGATTACAATCCAATTAAAGACCATATTGCCAACAATCAAAGTTCTCACCACACATTTTTAACATAATGAACAGAAGAGGCTTGCTCTTGTTGATATATTAATAGTTCAGAGCATACGCTACTAAAAGAGGGAACATACAAACGGGAGTTGTAATTCAAAGGTTCTACATATCTTCTTTGATTTCTGGAAACAATACCTTAGGATAGTCAAGGATTATTTACAAACAAACTTTTATGCTTGAAGAAGGGCCATATACTGGACGAAATAAAATAATATGTAATATATATTTTAGGAAGAAAACTTGAAAGCTGTTGTCTCCCTAGGAAGTCTAGTAATTTCATGAGCAAGATTTGCAAAACCGCTAAAACAGAAAAACTAATCCGGTTCTGCTGTCTCGCTGGTTTTCGAATTTAAATTCTAAACTAAAATGGAAAATTGGAAACAAATTATAAAAAATATGTAAACCTCCGCATCCCTACAGTAGAAAAGAATCCTCCAAGCCATGATTCATGGATGTCCATTAGCATCTCGAATAATTACACCCACTGCAGCTGCACCATTTTGCTCGTGAAAAGCACCATCAACATTAATTTTCGGCTCATTTTCTTCAGGAGGAACCCATCGCTGATCCTACCTTGTTAGCAGTCCGTTTGGGCGCCTGATGTGTAGAGCAACACTTTGTTTCCGTCTCTCATCTGGCTGACAGTTCTGTTGTTGGATCTGCAACAGTTTACTCATATGTAGGAAAAACTAGACAAAAATTTAAGACTAATGGTGGAAGAAATTGTTGGAAAAAGTTTGTTTGATTGCCCAAAAAAATGTAGGAAAATTTTGGGGAGAAAAAAAGAAATACAAATCTTTGTTTCCAATTGAGACGGGGTGGGCTTGATTTCTGAGAGGATTTGGTTTTCGTCAATATTAAGGGTGCGATGGTTGAAACATAGGCGGAAATATTAGGCCGCAACCATGCACTCAATACGAAGACGCTTACACACTGATCCGTCAGTTGCCACGTTGTCATGCAACCGTGGTTGTCCGACGCGCGGAATTCTGAGGAACGAATCATGGCGCGGAGGTTTATTAATAGGAGGAGGGCGGTGTTTGTAGCAGTTAAGTTGCGAAATGTCTCCGATCTCGCCTCCAGTTTGCATCCCCCTCATCCTCCTCAATCCTCATCCGCTCTTTAGCAACCATGCACCATCGTGGCTTCTTCGCACATGAATGCTTCTGGACTCGTTGTCTTCCTCTCCTTTCCCCAAGTCCTGCGTTGTTACCGCAACCAACTGAAGGCTGACTCCACGAACGCTGCTTGATTCGCCATCTGCCCCGTCCTCACGCCGCCACACCCCAGCTGCACACCGCTGCGCCTGATCGGTTTTCCTGAAAAAACACAAATTTGCCGGTAAAACATGTGTGTTTACCGATCAACATCCTTTCTAAATGTTGACATTAGCATTGCCTTATTATTCGTTGGTTGTTGATTCAGTTTCATAAAACTGGTGTGCTGTAGTGAATGGCTTTTATTATGTTCTTTGTTAAAAACCTGAATTCATATGGATTTTAATGTTTCTTTTATCCTTTGTGATTTTTTGTAGCTAACCCTGATCGATTTGAAGCCATCAAGATGCAGCTAGCCTAATCATCTGTTTATATATGTTTGGTGTTTTGCTGAAACTCAAACATGCTTTTGATATGTAGGTGCAACTTACATGATGCGGTACTGAGCCCACTAGCTGTGATATGTTCATTCTAAGCTAGCTTAACTAATCTGGTACCTAGCTTCAGCTGTTCGGAGGATATATCTTTGTTCGCGACAAGTGTTTGTTTGTATGGGATGGTTCTTATCTGAGTTTGTGTATATAAAGATGTGATATGATTGGAGGCTCGATCTGTCTATCCCATGTTGTGGCTGGTCATGCTCTGTTCTGTATGAGACATGTTGCTAAACCCGTCGCTAGGCCGGCCATCCAGTGACGGTGTTGAGGAAAATGTCGCTGAAGTTTTTAGTGGTGGGGTTAGGAAAGAACATCGCTAAGATCGAATATATAGCTGGAATTAATAGCAACAGGTTAGGAACAACGTCGCACATCCTAGCTTACATACCAGCTTACTGGAAGTAGAACCCATCGCTAAACTTTTTACCGATGTGGAAACCGAAACGTGCTGGTAAGATTTTTACAGACGTTGTTAGTAGAAACTATCTCATGGTCAATTAGCGTTGTTATAAGGTACACTTTAACGATGTGTTACTAGCAACGGTTCTTTTCCCGTCGCTAAAGGCCCCAAAAGCAGCTCCCTCCAGACGCCGGCGTCATGTAAGTTGCAGATGACGACAACCTCGGGTGTGGCCGTGGCGGCTGACGGCGTTCCAGAGGCTCGGGTTCACGTCAAAGACGCCAACGTCGTCGTACAAGGCCACGCGCTCACCGTCATCGCCTTCAAGAAGCTCTGGATCGAACATCGTGCGCCTGCTCGGGTACGTACGCCCACAACGACACGGGCGCCCATGATGCTGTAGGACTAGGGATGCGAGCACGCAGACGACGTTGATGGATGCATCCCGCGAGGACCGGACCAACCACGACTTCAGCATGCTGCCTAAGCCCAAGACGGTGTGTGCGTCATCGGCGCGAGAACCTCGCCGTGATGGTGATGGAGCAGCGGAGCGACGGCCTGTACGATCCGTGGTGCTCTGCTCTGCTACGAGGACTTCTTGGACGCAGGAGGCTCAACACCAATGTCGTGCGCGTCGTAAAGGGAGACATACTTTATGTACGGCCGCTGCTTCCAACGGCCACAAGGATTTGTTCCGGCTCGCGGAAGCCTTCAGGCTCAACACCAAGGACGTCGTGCGCGTCGCCATGGCTCCAGGCCGTGAACATTGCGGCGGCGCGAAATAGCTGGTGAGATCTGTACACGTCGAGCCGGACGGCAGGCTGTGTGACAAAGGAGGGAGCTACTTTGGTTCCGATGCATGCGTCTCGCCACAACGTACAGGCGCGACGCGCGCCGCCCCAAAATTCAGACGCTTATCTCAGTTGGATCGGTCGTCAACACTTGCTTCGGCTGGATGTACAACAACTGTCTGAGTTGGATCGGGTAACCTGAACGGAAGCCGTCGCCTGTCGCCGGCGCGGCCAATCAGCTAGCTCATCGGGCGCGAAAGCTCGACGGCGCCGGCCGGCCGGCGTCTCCTTGCCAAGCTCCGCACCTTCTCGCCTCGCCTCCTTTTTTTTTTTCGACAAAAGGTCACCCCTGCTTTTATTCAAAGCAATGAAACGAGTTCGGTACAGTGTTGTTGTTCACAGGCTCAATGCCATCAGTCATACACTGCTCTTCATTAGCCAAACCATTTCTACTGATAGTACTAGCAGTACCCTCCTGTAACCACATCAGTGCCGGCGGTTCTGATGCTTTTTTCTCCAGTTGCTGCACGATACTTGCCAGGCCTTCCTTCTCCTCTTCCTTCAGCAGCAAACACCACGACTTCATCGTCCTCGCTATCCTCCCCGTCAGCTCCCTGTCGCCAGTCCATCTTTTTCCCTGAAAATACATTTCATTTCTTAGTTTCCATATAGACCAGATGACAGCAGAAGTTAACATATTCAGAAGCTTATTCTTCTTATCGCCTCGCCTCCTTCTTCGTCCTCGACATCACCGTGGCCTGCCGGATCAGCTCTCCGATTCGTCACCGCCCATGCTGTCCACGCAATGGCATCAGCGCTATGCATCGCAATGTTTTTGGCTTGCTGTAGCAAATAGTTCGTCCACGTGAGGTAACGCAGAAATTTCAGATTTGAGGGCATGGACTGATCCGCAAAGCTTGCAAATGCCATTCTTTCTTTTTCTTCTTTTGGAGAGGCACTCGCAGCAGAATTCTATTGATTTATATGCCTTGCAAAAAACAATAATATAATTAATATCTTTTTTTATGATGAAATAGACTGTGCTCTGTTTTGTACTGTGAAACAGAGCATGCTCTGTCTTTTGACAATGAACGAAAGAGAGTACTACTTCATTTCAGATATTTTATTGTGACAACCCACCACGTCTCAAATGACCAGATCAAACTGTATCTCGCAAGGATGACTTCTTTTTTGAAGGAAGATGACTTCAACTTTAGATGCTGAGTGCCACGGGCGACACTCCAGGGCGATAAATACATATTGATCAAACTGGATAGAAATCAGACCATATGTTTTACTGCAATACTCCTACTGCCAATGAAAATCAATCCGGCTTTATTTATATATCCACATCGCAAATCACATGATGGTGTATATGTGTGCGTGCGCTAAAATTCAAATGTTTGATGCACGATTGAGTCCTCACTGAAAGAATGCCGGTAACTTGTGCTCGTGTATGTGACATATTAGTTCGGTTGCTACTTGCAAGCTGCAATCACTTCTACTCACAAAATTGCTGAACTGATTGTAATTAACAGCTTGAAAAGAGTATTTGTATGATGACCCCACTTTGGCGGGACACTTCAGTCTGCATATGCTTTCTAAAAAGTTCATTCTTCATATACCCAAATCAAATAATGGTGGAGCTTCAGCTTCTCAAGATTAACTGACAGTAATGATGCTACAGGAGAGGCACGCACCGTAATTGTTCAGATATGAAGGGTTGCTATCAGTTCAACTCAGACTGCATCAGAACCACCCACGCTACAAGTCTGTTTAGTTCTGTAATGATCCGGGAGTGGTAACTAGATCAACTTATCACATGAATCATAGAATTCGACAATGCATGGTGAAAAATATTATGATACCATAAGGTGTAGCCGTGCAGGAGCAGGACCAGCAAGAGCTATACTCAGTTACGACGAAGGAATATACTTCCTAAGCTTGCAAACTGCTGCATCTACACAGCTGACCTCTTGTTAACTGCAGTGTAACTCAAAATAATGGAACCTGCAAAGTAACATTAAACATATTCTGATGTTGTTCAGAAAATGATGTTCCCCTGGATAAGGCATTAGTTATCTTTTCTTCTGAACATCTCTATGCACAAAAAGAAAGCTGATTAGTGACACAACCAATTTTAATTATGCAAACTATCACTCGGATGTGGAATAGGAAGAGAAAATAACGGCTAGTTCTTGCTAAATTTTGAAATTAAAAAAAGGCAAATCCTGATATGAACTGCAATATAGAATTTAAAAATGTCAAGCTGCTCAACGATAAATAAATATTCTACCAAAATATTTTTGTTTGGTAATTTTGTTTTTTAACCTAAATTTTGAAAAGTACCCACTTCCCTGAAGAATTTGAATGCCCAACTAGGTGCTTGCAACCGCAGCAGCATCGGCAGTAGACTCATCAGTTGAGACAGCAGTGCGCGTTGTCTCAGCGCTAACAGGGACGTCAGCCAGGTTGTCCATGACGTCAACGGAAACTGAAGGAGACAAATCGAGAATAAGTAAATTAAATGAATGTAAATAATACTAAGTACCAGTACATATACTATGACCGTCAGAATCCAGCGAAAACACTTGATCTCTGTCATGAAGAGACAGCTGGCGCAATTCTTCGTCAACGGGAAGGACCCGAAGCATCATGAGCCTGACGCTGCTGCTGATTCTCAAACATATTGCCAAGTGTTTCAATAATCTCAAGATGCTTCTTCTGGATCATTTTCTGTGCAGCAGCAATCTAATTCATCTTCTCCAGCACAGCATAGTCAAAATTTTGCAGCGCTGATTCTGCCTCCTCTCGAATATATCCCTCAAGAAAGCTTAACTTCGATGTAGCGCAGGCGAGGGACATGGAATGATTTCTGTCCATCATCAGTACCATCAGCCAATTAATCAACCAAAGAGTAAATCGTCAAATTCTGATCCTTCAAGGAATCGCCCAATGTTCAGGTAGCCTTGACCAACTTGAAGCACGAAGCACATCTTTGGACCTTGGCTGCTGCTCGATTTTGTTGTGGGTTTCAATTCGATTTTGCAATAAGATTGTAAGCAATGCGTCATAGATGCCTCGATTTTCTTTTGGTTGCACTGATCAATTTGTACTAGATCCAGCTCCTCTGGAAGTACTTGAAAATGTTTAGATGGGGTGTTTCGTCGTACTTGATGACTATAAAACAACTAGGGAGAAAAAAAAAACACGCGCGCATATAGAATGGACGCCAACTAGAACAACTGGCTCCTCCTTTTCCTTTGTTTGGGCTTTAGCTCCACCACTAGTGTCGAGCAACATTTTCGTCGTTGACAGGAGCTGCATGCCGACCTAGACAAAGCCAGGGCAGCGTTCAAACATTGCCAATTGCATCGTAGCAAAGAAACACAGCCAGTTGTGCTTGGTCCCCTGCAATTATTTGGAAAGCTGGGCAAAACACGCGAGATAATACAAGCTGATAGCTATATAAGGGCATTCAGAGGCGTACCCAAAACGAGCGAGCTTAGACAAGGCAGCTGAGATGAAGGCGGCCCCTCCCTCCTCCTTGGTCTCGTGCTCAGCGATCCTCTTAGCCACATTCATCCTTTGCGCGCTGCAGGCTGAGCCTGTTCAGGGTATGTAGATCAATTTTGATGTAGATATATAGTAAAAATCTCGTACTATGATCTGTGTAAGCTTCTTTTGAACGTGTTATATATGATGCTTCATTATCTAGGGGGGAGGCAGCCGCCGTCACCTCCCCTCCAAGGGGACATGTACCGGTCGGGCCGGGCCATACGTTTCCTCATGCCCCTCCACCGAACCCGGCGTGCCGCATGCTGCGAAAGGCGTTTGCTGGATCGCTAGCTAGCTGCTACACGATAACAAGCCTGACCATGAATCAACTGCCGGCCGCATTATATACTCCACCAGCAAAACACGCCGCGATACAATTAATCTGATGTTGTGCAATTTATAAAGACAGGATTTTCCTTCTTGTTTCTTGTTGTTGCAGTATACACAATTTTTTTGCACATATATTGACCCTACTGCTATGAGCATCTTTGAAGATTGATCCAGCAAATTCTCGATATTGACAAAATCTCCAGTGGTGCCTCGCTATCGGTGGCCACGTCACCTACTGTTAAAAACATACCGCCATTAAATCATAAGAAAATCGTTTTCATATAGAGTCGAATCCAGGACCTAAGGTGCTACTGAGGGTCTTGTAAATACTAGACTATAGACTCGATCTTTTGCTCCGTGGTATAAACATTTAAACAATTCGTCTATTGCTAGATTTCATGTAACGACTTGTAGTAAGACGATTAATTCCTTATGCTAGTTTTAGCATATATTTGAGGTTCCAAAGGATTTCATCCATATGGGATCCTTGACGATCCCAAGTCCATGTATTACTTTTCTTCTTTTTTTGAGCAATGACCACAACTGACAGCGTGATAGGTATCACAGACGTGATCGGCTGGTGACAGGAACCGACCTAGAGCAGCATGACTACAACTTCTTGCTAGATTGTGCGCGTCGATGTTTGACGATTGTTCTCAAGAACACATTCAACCTCTCAAAAATTTCTAATTTTAACTCTAATTTTCAGGACAATGTGTGTTTATAATGTTAAGTGTGCGTGGGTTGTGAGTGTGTTTGAATTATACTGTTTAATCGTAAAAAAGAAAAAAATCCAAGCATTATTGCTAGAGTTCAAATGCAATTGTCAGCGCGGTCGAGCGAAGTTTGGGCCATATGCAGATTTCGCCCAAATTAATAACAAGGCCAAAACAATAGCCTGCACGACATCTGTAATGTTCTCAACTTGTCACGACAGATTTCACCGAGTTGACTTACATACACGAGATTAAATTTACAAGGTGTTCATATCGGAACCTTGATGTTGGTCACGTAATTAAAGGCTAGATGAACTTGCAAGGTGTAGAGGTGGAATAAAATATTGCTTCATCAGAAAAAAGGAAACATCAAGAGAAGCTTTCAGAGATGTTGCAGTTGCTGCCTCGCTGGTCACTTACCAAAAGACGACGTTTTGGACGTGCTCATCTTCCATCGTTGATTGGACCTGCCGACCTAGGAAGTCAAATTGTTCTATCAGAGATAAAGACCAAGCCAGGATAGTGTTCAACAATAGTGAATTGCGTAAAAGGACGCACGGACCAGTTGATCCTGAAGTGTTTGGTTTGTTGTATGATTTGTATCAAACGGTACGCATCTGACACCATCACCACGTTTGGTTGCCTGGATTAAACCACTCGGTACCGGACGGATTCGTACAGATTCCACGAATATTCGCATGTGTAATACCTTGGTATTTCAGAACCAGAGTCTTTGTTTGTAGTTTTGAGCAAAACTGTGATGTGTTTGGCTACTGAAGTATCTTTGCAGTATGTATTTCTTATTTTTGAAAATGGCCTCTACAGACTACAGATCAAGTGGTGCTTTGGCTCTTGACGTGATATGTTTGGGTATACAAGTGTTAGGCTTGGCTCTTTACGTGAACATGGAATATTTACATTGTTACTTTTTATAATAAACTATTTTTAATTATAACGCTAGCGTTCAACCATATCGCCATGGTTGCTCGAAATGCTCAAAGAGATGCAGGGGTGAGGAAATCGAGGAACAGCGGAAGCTCATAATACAAGCAAAGAATGTGGCGCATGAAAAAAAAAAGAGCTTGCGCATAACAGGCTGAAACGTGCCGTCTCCTCTGTCTAGTAAAAAGAGCTCCCACACACCTGGAGTTTTTGAAACTGCAAAAAAAAAAAAAACTGTGGTTTGAGGGATAGTACGGTTTCGAAAAATATGGAATTAGAGCATCTCCAACAGATTAGTTAAAATAGGATAGCTAAAATCCTGATTTAGCTACTCTGTAAAACGAAATAGCTAGCAAAAAAGTAATCAAACCCAACAACCTAGCTAAATTTTAAACTTCTCTTTATTCAAATCATTGTGGGCTGTGCTTAGGACTCATGGGCCTTGGATTTCAGGCTTAGCCCATCATTAGGATAGGTGAAGTACAGAGAACGAGATTAAAACAGGGTGGTAGTCGTGCTCTGTTCCAGTCTCCACACGCCATGAATGAGCTTTGGAGCTCCAATCGGCATGGGGAAAGGGGGATAAGGCAGTTTGGAAGTTGGGGAATCGGATCCTCTAGGCGTGACGCACCGATTTGAAGTGGAAAATTAGTTAAAGGCTATGGGTGGTCTGGTTCGGAGTAGAGCCGCAGACGTGATGAGGAAGGAGTCGTAGGCCCGCCACCGCCGCAGGCACTGTGGCACGCAAGATCGAGTTCACGGGCGCCACTGCCGGGCAGACTGCATCGTCCCCTCACCAATGCCAACCAAACACCGTGTCGCATAGCTCGCCCCCGTCTCTATCGGTGCAGAATTTTACGCTGCCAACGCACTCTGACACGGCGACCTCTGCCATGGCCTCCGCCTTCATCTGTGGGCGATGCGGGGATTGAAGAACGCGACGCGCGGGAGCGCAAAACTGCCGCGGGAAATCAGGGCGCGCACGGGAGGAGACGGATGGCAAGCTCCGCGCCCTGGCCATAAAAGGCCAGCGGGGTTGCCAGGATAGCTAGCGAGGAAAGATAGCCAGGAGGAAACCAAGTCTGTTGGATCTTAATTTTTCTTCTCTTTTCTCAAAATTTAGCCAAAGAAACTGCAATACCTAGGCTTTTGGAGATGCTCTTAGTTACATCCAAACACCTCCTTGTTTATTAAAAATACTTTGCATTGTCTCCGATCTCACGTCCAGTTCGCATCCTCCTCATGCGCTCGCTCGATCCGCTCTTTAACAATCACCATCGCGGCTTCTTCGCACCGAACGCTTCTGGACTCGCCGTCTTCCGCTTCTTCGCCCCAGTCTTGCGCTGTTGCCACAACAAATTGGAGATTGACTGCACGAACGCTTCTAGACTCACCATCCACCCCGTCCGCGCGCAGATCATTAGACTATCCGCACTGGTTGGCCTCTGTCCCAGACTCTAAAACAGAATATTCCTGCCTAGTCATCGAGATTCTTATCTCTATACTAACTTCTTCCGCTCCCGTCAAACTCTAAATCTCAACCTCTATACCAACTAATCTATATTTTATTCAACCATCTCCAACTACCATCAGTAGGGCCCACTTGTAATTTTATCAAAATATATCCATCTGAAGGATTTATTAAAACAAATTTAATGGTGCAATCGGAATTTGATTTGGTTTTGTGGGTTGTGAATTATAACATTTTTTTAGTTCGTTGAAACAGTGGGGTCCGCACTTTCCCTCTCTCTCTCCCCCTTTAAATCGCTCAGTTTGGCGGCCGGCCGGGCGATCGCTACCCTTGCCCTTGCGTTCGTTTTAGCGGGAGCCGCTGCAGCCAAAAAAACGCTATACGCGACCTGCATTTATGGATCTAATCTGGTGCACTCACCGCTATACGATTACAATAAATGTAGCACGAGAAATTAAAGCTCACTGTGTAAACTTGTATAATCATGATCAGTCATCCCTGTCTTGTAGCTAGGCTCCGTACGTCCTCTCGTTTCCGTTACCCGTGTGTACATGCGACGACCACTGCGGGGCGAGCGGAGACGAAGAAGCAGCGGGCGTGGTGAACCAGTCCGAGAGCGAAATGAACGTCACCACGCCGCAGACGTGACCTGGTTCACGGCCAAGCCGAGGCTCACGGCCGTGCGCGCACAGCCGCCGCGGCACGATCTCCGCGTTGTACGTGGACAACAGCGGCCCGAGCCACCACGGAGAACGTACGTCGCGACGAAAGAGAGAAACGAGGCGACGTACACACGCCGCCGTGGCGCGGACGCGAAGGGCCATGGCGAGCGAGGTCAGCGCGACGGCGACGCGGGCCGTACTGGAGAGCAGGACCTTGGCCCGTTGTCGCCGTGCGCTACGCGTACTTGGCCGTAATCGCTGAAGGCATTCCAGCACCGACATGCTGGCCTGCGTGTGGAGCAGTGGCGAAGCTAGAGTTCCGGACACCCAGGTGCACACCTTGCTTGATAGGCCTTAGCAGCATTGCAGTGGTGCACATTTTCAAGTTTTGGTTGTGCACATGAGATAAAAAAAAGGATGATTTCCACTGAAATTAGTTTTGCACCCTGGTGCCGGTGCACCAGGGAAGCACACACTAGCTTCGCCAGTGGTGTGGAGGGAACTGCTCCGTCAAGAAGCTCTGGAACACGGCGCGGCTCCTGGGGTACGTCATCCACAACGACACGGATGCCATGAGGTTGCCTGTACGACCATGGATGCGGGCATGCACACGTTGATGGATGGATCCCGCGACGACCAAACCAACCACGGCTGCAGCCGTACGTTGTGAACGACCGCAGCATGTCCGGGCTCTTGGCCTGGAGCACGCTGACGCAGCGCCGTCGTGGATGCCGCAGACACGAAGGGATTTGGAGTCGAGCAACCGCCTGATCCGGGTGTGGTCCCTTTTTGACGTCCGATCAGAAACTTGCGGCTCAGATCTATCATGGTTTGGTTGACTCGCGCGTGGACTCGGTCGTCATCGGGCCCCGCGAGCATGGCGGCTCAGCTCGATGGCGCCGCGCCGGCGTCTCGTTGCCAGGCTCCGCTCTCTCTCTCTCTCTCTCTCTCTCTCTTTCTCTCTCGCCTCGCCTCCTTCTTCGTCCTGGACATCATCATGGCCTGCCGGATCGACTCTCCGATTCGTCACCGCCCATGCTGTCCACGCAATGGCATCAGCGCTCGGCATCGCAATGTTTTTGGCTCGCTGCAGCAAAATAGGTCCTCCGGGTGAGGTAACGCAGAAATTTCATATTTGAGTTACTCACAGCTGAGAGCCCTGTCTACAATGTGCAGAATCTGCTTACTATCATTCCAAAATTATAGTGGTTTATACGCCTTGCAAATAAGAAGATAACAATTAATATCTGTTTCTGATGGTTAAATAGAATGTGCCCCCTCTGTTTTCTACAGTGAAATAGAGCATGCTCTGCCTTTTCGCAATGAACGAAACAGAGTGCTACTCATTTCAGATATTTTATTGTGACAACACACCACCTCTGAAATGACCAGATAAAACCGTCAAACTGTATCTCGCAAAGATGACTAATCTACTTATAAGTTTTCGATGTGGCACTATGAGAGCAATATTTGTTCTAGTATGTTAGTTTCGGAATATCATACTATTTTTTGTTGTATTTTCTATTTTTCATGAAAATGAGAAATTTAAATTTTGAGTTAGAATGAGAATGAATGTTTATTATATAAATTAAACATAGAGATTATGTTATGTACACCTATTCTTACATGTGTAAATTTCTTACAAGCCAGTGAAGATTTTGAATTTTCTTACTACCCATAAATTCTATGTTTAATTTCTTATTAGGCTTCTCATTAGCTTCTATTAGCATTTTCCGTTAGAAACATGAATGTATTTTTCCATAAGCACCACATTGCTTCTGGCTCTTTAAATTGACCAGGTGGTGAATGGTATCTCAAATCCTACATAATTTTCCTCCTCATTCCGGATAGATGGTGAAGCATGTACGGGAGAGTGAAACAGGGGCAGCAAATCGAGGTGAGCTAGGATGAGGCTAGCAGTGCAAGCATGCAACGGATCCGCCTGAGGCTGGGTCATGTGCTGCTGGTTGCGGCTATGACTCGGTTCCAGTTCATCTAGCATCCATACCAGACCCTCACGTACTTGGCTACATCTACCAACAAACCACAATCATCAGCTAAGAGATATCTTTCACCGTTTGGTTCCATAATCAATCGATCCTCTCGCATTCCCTGTAGGGATGGAGATCATGGGCATGCTTAAGTTAATCTTGTACAAGAGTATTGCACACAATGTAGAATGAAGAGGATAAACCCAATAGAGAATAGTAGCATAACAAGGAGCCTGTGCCTCTTAGGCACGGCTTATGTTAGTGCTCTTGCTTTGTCTTATGGTCCTCCATAGCCATAAGCCCTACCATATGGCTTAGCTAATAGCAATATGGACAACACACACCTTGCAAGTAGCTTAGAAGGGATTGTGGTTAAGATGAGTGCAACCTTGCATCATTAGTATGCAATCGCCAACTTTATCCAAAATTTTTTTTCTTTAAGATCATTCTAGATAAAATTTACCAATGCATAATGAATATCTTGATATCTCGCAATGACTTATAAGTTTTGGATGTGGCATTGTGAGCATCATTGTTTTTAACAAGTTGGCTCAGGAATACAACGCTAACTGTGTGCTATATTTCTTTTTCTTTTTTATATTAGAAAAATGAAAAATTTGTGCTTGAATGTCTGTCATATATGGTCAATTTGAAATATATACAGTTTTGTACACCAATTTTTACAATGTTGCATCTGCGCGCCCCTCACCACACAAAAGGTGCCTGGCAACTATCTAAATAACATTGTATGGCCCAAATCGAGTGCGTTGACCGAGTTCTAGCTAGTTATGACTAAATAGGTTGAATTACCATACATCGAAGCATGAAGCAACGTTTGTATGCAAACTTGCAAAAATAAATAAATATTCTGAGCAAAGCATAACACGGAAAGGGCTCCATGGCCCATGAGTCCAATGGTTTAATACGGTAGCAATCACGTCATGACATTAAGAATGAAATTCTCAACTGGTGGTGAAGTCAATAGCATAAGGTATTTGAACACAATTCAATTGCCCTTGACACATGTTAAGTGCCCACCCTCTTCATTGTTAGACAATTCCATTTGTAGTTGTCTCAACTTTGGCTTCGAGCTTTTAAATAAAATGTGCAATTGGAGCAGGTGGTTTATAAATTCTTGTGTAAGAAATTTTGATCTTCATACGCATTTACCATGTACACTACAAACTATGCACTGAACTTTTGTTCCAATTGACTGAATAAATAATAACAAAACATGACCATTGTTCATCGTTCAAAACTTGATGATGCTAAATCTTGAATAAAAACATGCTCTTTAACGATTTTGACCCTGAGATCAACCACAAGAAGGGTTGTTCGTTCACGGTTTACAGAAACCATTGCAGAACCAGCAAGTGGAAAAAGAATAGAGGAGTGCTCTGCACTTTGCTTGCTTATTCACGCGAAGTCATACTTCGGTTGGCTGGTTTGGTAACGGTTTTTGGCTCAAACTGGGTTGAATACTCCTAACCACTAGGCGCTAGGCTATCATGTGTTTATTGATCGTGTCCATGGAAAAGCAGAACAAACTAGTTGAAATCTAATCTCATTGCCGACAGACAGGGTCAAGAAGACTTGGCGCTCTGGTGTCATCAGTGTCACAGGGCTGAAGAGACCAATCTTTCCTAGTAGCTTGGAGTAGCAGGGTTTCTCTAGGTCTGCGTAAATACCTGGTATGGCAAATCCATTCATGTACATTGTTCCGCATGCAAAAAAAAAAGTTCAGGCAATTCCCAGAAGGGTTTGCTGTAGAAGTTTCGGTAAAATTGCAATGATCAATGTGTGCTAAAATTGGAAAGGCCCGCTCAAATTCCAAGGTACAGTTGTACGTGAATACCGAACCTCACTGCAAACTGGCCATACAATGTCAGCAAGAAAAGGGTTAAAGGGTGGGACTTGAACCCAGTCCAGAGGAAACAGACATTGTGCGGCATGAAATGTTTCTTTGTGGGAAATGCTTTGCGTCCAACTAGATTGTGCCATTCAGTCCGACTATGCTGTGACTGACGTTGGCGTGATCAACTGCTCTACGCACGCCCGTCTGATGCTGCAGTCGAACCAAAGTCAGACAAATCCGGCCGGACCTGTAGCAGTAGTCTTTTCTTTGTCTTCTTGACGGCAGTGCTACAGCAAAATGACTTCGGTAATTTCGCTACATCCATCAATAATACTCTTTTGAACCTATCAACAATTATTTAAACCTAGGTCAACATTTTGGAAACCTGGTTCCACAACTTTCTGCACCTAATTAATACGAAAAACTCAATGATCCTAGAAACGGGGCTAGTAGCTCAATTGCACAGTCCATCATGCATCTGATCTGCACTCACCACTATACGATTAAAACATGCATGTATATATAGCACGAGAAAGCTCACTATCCATGTTTTCTATGCTCCGTCCCCCTGTTTCGGTTACATGTGCGTACGTACACAAACACACACGCGGCCATTGCCGAAGAAGCACCCGGGCATGGTGATCCAGTACGTCCGACAGAGAAATGAACTCCCGACGCCGCAAGCAACCCGGTTTTTTCATTGCCGTGCGAGCGCAGCTGCAACGGCCCGTCGTGGATGCCGCAGACACGAAGGGATTTGGAGTCGAGCAACCGCCTGATCCGGGTGTGGTCCCTTTTTGACGTCCGATCAGAAACTTGCGGCTCAGATCTATCATGGTTTGGTTGACTCGCGCGTGGACTCGGTCGTCATCGGGCCCCGCGAGCATGGCGGCTCCGCTCGA
>LAPY01000027.1:295647-308475 GCA_000970635.1 Eragrostis tef
GTCCGCCACTGCAAAGCACCAAAACGAATTTAAAAAAAAAGCGGGCCCCACGGCCGCGGCACCGCTCGCCTAGCTGGGGTCCTGGACGTGTACCCGCACGTCAAGGCGTGGTGGGAGGCGCTGCTGGCGAGGCCGTCGGTGAAGAAGGTCATGGCCGGGATGCCGCCGGACTTTGGGTACGCGAGCGGCAACATACCGTAAATGTGTGTTTGTGCGTGTCCCTATCTGAATTAAGTTCCGGCGTAGCCGCCGGCGTAGCCGCCGGCGTAGCCGGCGCTCGTAAGAGATCGACGAGTCGAATTTGTGTTGGGTTGACTGAAGAACAGCATCAAAACCTTCAATTTATTGTGACAACACACCACCTCTGAAATGACCAGATAAAACGATCAAACTGTATCTCGCAAAGATGACTTCATTTTTGAAGGGAGATGACTTCAACTTTAGATGCTGAGTGGCCAGCAAACTATACCGATATGGCATTTTAGGTGACTTGGCGTGCAACCAACCACGGACGACACTCCAGGGCGCTGAATACACATTGGTCCAACAGACTGGACAGAAATCAGACCATACGTTTTGCTAAAATACTTCTTTTGCGAATGAAAATCATTGTGCTTTATTTATCTATCTACATTGCAAATCAGATAATGGTGTATATGTGTGCGCGCGCTAAAATCCAAACGTTTGATGTAAATTGAGCCCTCACTGAAAGAACGCCGGTAACTTGTGCTAGTTTATTTGACATATTACTTCAGTTGCTAATTGCAATCACTTCTACTCACAAAATTGCTGAACTGATTGTAATTAACAGCTTGAAAAGAGTATTTGTATGACGACCCCACTGTGGCGGGACACTTCAGTCTGCATATGCTTCCTAAAAAGTTCATTCTTCATATAGCTAAATCAAGTAATGGTGGAGCTTCAGCTTGTAAAGATTAACTGACAGTAATGATGCTACGGGAGAGGCACGCCCCGTAATTGTTCAAATATGAAAGGTTGCTATCAGTTCAATTCAGACTGCATCAGAACCACCCACGCTACAAATCTGTTTAGTGCTGTAATGATCCAGGAGTGGTAAACTAGATCAACTTATCCACCCTGTTCGCTTGGCTGCTTTGCAGCGGCTGATTTGCAGCAGCTACAGTGTTTCAGTTATTTCTTCTGCAGTCGCTACAGTGTTCGCAATTATTTTTCTGCAGCCGCAACTGCAGCCTGCCGAACAAGCTGATCAGAGGAAACGCTGCAACTGGAAAGGCACGGTAAAAAATATTATGATACCACAAGGTGCAGCCATGCAGGAGAAGGACCAGCAACAGCAGTTACGACGAAGTCCTCGTCAGCTGGTGTGGCGGAGCTGCGCCGCGTTACTGATGCGTGGGCAATGGTGTGGGGGTGGCGACTGCCACCGTCAAGGCCCCCACGCCGCGTCCCCTTCGCCGTTGCACGTCGCCATGGTTTCCCGCGTGGGCCCTGGCGGGCGACATGGCCATGGACTCGACTGCATCGCCGCCCGACGTCCCCTGGATGCCGATCCGCCCTGTCTCTCCTGTTCCTCGCGGCTGGTCTTCGTGGTCGCGATGGCAATGATCCGGCACTGCTGATGGGTGTGTCCCTAATTTTGTGGCAGCGTCCCGAGGCTTGGGTGATGTGGTGATTTGGTTGCAGTGGAACCCCGATCCAGAGCCAGCGCCGGCAACGATGATGTCTATGGCACCATTACCTTCTTGAAGGCGTTGCCATGGTTCTCAAATTTTTGTTGATTGATGATACTCCCGGTGAAAACCTAGTTCTATTTTGGACTGACGACGGTGACATACTCAATGTCATAACCATCATGGGGGGGCTTTGGCTTGATTGTCATCTATGGTGTCTACTTTCACCGTTTCCGCCAGTTATCGAACAACCTCTCAGGTGGCGATGTTTGGGTGGTCCTGGCCGTAATCAATAGATGATATTCATCTTCGAATTGGCAGTTGCTTAAGGGCTGATTATCACGTATGGACGGTGTTGTTTCTTTTGTTTAACTTTTTATCAGGTGCGTTTGTGCACTTCTGATGTGGGCCAATTCGTATCAATGATTGTATTTGGCTGTAACTTTCCTAGAAGGCCAAGGCCAGGATTAAATTAATCTTCCCATTATCTAAAAAAAAGCAGTTACGACAACGGAACATACTTTTTATGCTTGCAAACTTCTACATATCCACAGCTGACCCATTGTTAGCTGCAGTGTAAGGCCTCGTTTGGCATGGATTCTCAAGAAAAAAGCTTCTCTAAAAAAGGAAAAACTTCTATGCAAGAAGCACTTTTTAAAATGTTTGGCAAAACAATTTCTCTTATGGATTCTAATACAAAAATGAGTAGAAAAGTGATGAGAAGCTATGTTTTTGTGGATTCTGGATTCTAGTACAAAATTGAAAAGTGCTTCTTCATGAGAGAAGCAGAATCTGTTTTTTTTTACCCCTTTGGTTAGCTTCTCTAAGAATCCAGAGCAGAAGCACTTTTAGAATCCCTACCAAACAGACCCTAACACAGTAATGGAACATGCAAAGTAACATTAATCATGTTTTGATATTCTTCAGAAAATAATGTTCCCCTCGAGAAAGCATTGGTCTCTGCAGTCTGCACAACTCTGTACCCAAAAAAACTGATTAGGCACGCAACCAATTTTAGTTATAAAAACAAGAGTGTATTGCTCAAAACATTAGATTTTGTCACCATAGTAGGTTATAGCTTCCTTTTCACATAACACTAGGTTTTAGCTCAAAAAGTCTCACTTTACAGTATATTTTACTCCTTCCATCCTTAGGCCATAAAGTGTAACAAGCACCATGGTGAATTTTCCTCATGTGCATCTGACTTGGATTTGGGAAGAAAAAAAATCCCATCGACACCAAGACAGTTTTAATGTCTTAATTCTCTTACAAAGCCAAAACCAATTTTCTTATAAAATTTGGTAATAATATCTAATCCTTCTATAATGTCCCTTGTGATTCCTTAATACTTTAATTAATACCTTGCTTTCGTCCTATATATATGCACTATTATACTTGCTTTTAGCATATTGTATGGCTGTAAAGCTTCTTAACGATGGCAGATGCCTTGCTTCATGATACAACAAAAGTTGTACCAAATTAACCAAAATATTTTGGTTTTATTATCGGAAAATTTGAAAATTACCCTCTTCACTGAAGAATTTATGCAATACAAATTAAGATAATAATAATAAATATATGATAGTATAATAAAATAAATATACTTACAAATTTGAGTGACAACAAAAATTGAACTATATCAATCCCCATTGAAGACCTAAACTAAGTACATAGCCATACAACCAAAGTTTTAGAAGTATAGGATAGAAAAATTTGGGTTGTTTGGTTATTGCTGCTGTATTTTCAGTTATAAAATGACATCTTCATTCGCCTATAGATTTGTTTGCTTTTGCCTAGAACTATTTTTTTATTTAAAAACAGCACGCTTTATTCTACTGAAGATCCAAGAAGACTGCAGATCCCCATTTGTATCATGGAGTTTAGTACTTTTGTATTGGTACCTTTATTTAATATAATATCCAAGAAGACTGCAGATCAACTTTAGTACTTATGTATTGGTACCTTTACCTATGTGTCATTGACATAGCACATACGCGAAAATTCACCCGGAAGTTCTTAATGCTTCATATTTTGGATTTCTAAACTCGTAATGAAAATCAGCGAACTGGAATATGAAAGCGGTAATAGAGGCGTACATACTAAAGCATGTTGAGGATTGAATATTCAACGGGGTCTGGACCACTGCTCCAGCAATGCAGTCGGTCCTTCGTGACTTGACCATGGAATTACGCATGTGAAGATAACTTCAACATCAAACTTGACATGGTCATCACTACAAGATTTCTAATCTTACCCAACAGTTTTCTTAATGGCCAATGGCTTATAATTATCTGTTACATATCTTTTAAAACTATTGGGAATGAGTTTGTCGGGAATGAGTTTGTTGGTAAATTATGAAAACTGTCGGAAAAGATACAATTTATACTAAGAAAACTTTCTCCACTCTCTGAAGAAAATAGTTTATTGTTAGAACTATCAGTTACTTCAAAGAAAACGGTCAGAAAATATTAAAAATCTAGTCCGGTCTAATCCTCGCTTTCTGACATGCGCCAAACAATGACGACGAGGCAGAGATGAGACTTGTACTTGCTTTTTCAGTACTCAGTTGTCACCTCTGACCTCTCCAAAACAAAACTCACGGCTCATAGCCGCCTCTGTCTCCTAAGATATATCTGGCAGGTGGCATCAATGGTACTTGGTGATAGGAATTATGCGCTATATTAAGATTTTTCTCTTCTTATTTTCTCAGATTAACGGGGAAATTTCTAGGCCTTAAGAGCGAACGTGGATGCTTCTTTTCACTGAAGAATTTATGCAATACAAATTAAGATAATAATAATAAATATATGATAGTATAATAAAATAAATATACTTACAAATTTGAGTGACAACAAAAATTGAACTATATCAATCCCCATTGAAGACCTAAACTAAGTACATAGCCATACAACCAAAGTTTTAGAAGTATAGGATAGAAAAATTTGGGTTGTTTGGTTATTGCTGCTGTATTTTCAGTTATAAAATGACATCTTCATTCGCCTATAGATTTGTTTGCTTTTGCCTAGAACTATTTTTTTATTTAAAAACAGCACGCTTTATTCTACTGAAGATCCAAGAAGACTGCAGATCCCCATTTGTATCATGGAGTTTAGTACTTTTGTATTGGTACCTTTATTTAATATAATATCCAAGAAGACTGCAGATCAACTTTAGTACTTATGTATTGGTACCTTTACCTATGTGTCATTGACATAGCACATACGCGAAAATTCACCCGGAAGTTCTTAATGCTTCATATTTTGGATTTCTAAACTCGTAATGAAAATCAGCGAACTGGAATATGAAAGCGGTAATAGAGGCGTACATACTAAAGCATGTTGAGGATTGAATATTCAACGGGGTCTGGACCACTGCTCCAGCAATGCAGTCGGTCCTTCGTGACTTGACCATGGAATTACGCATGTGAAGATAACTTCAACATCAAACTTGACATGGTCATCACTACAAGATTTCTAATCTTACCCAACAGTTTTCTTAATGGCCAATGGCTTATAATTATCTGTTACATATCTTTTAAAACTATTGGGAATGAGTTTGTCGGGAATGAGTTTGTTGGTAAATTATGAAAACTGTCGGAAAAGATACAATTTATACTAAGAAAACTTTCTCCACTCTCTGAAGAAAATAGTTTATTGTTAGAACTATCAGTTACTTCAAAGAAAACGGTCAGAAAATATTAAAAATCTAGTCCGGTCTAATCCTCGCTTTCTGACATGCGCCAAACAATGACGACGAGGCAGAGATGAGACTTGTACTTGCTTTTTCAGTACTCAGTTGTCACCTCTGACCTCTCCAAAACAAAACTCACGGCTCATAGCCGCCTCTGTCTCCTAAGATATATCTGGCAGGTGGCATCAATGGTACTTGGTGATAGGAATTATGCGCTATATTAAGATTTTTCTCTTCTTATTTTCTCAGATTAACGGGGAAATTTCTAGGCCTTAAGAGCGAACGTGGATGCTTCTTTTTTTATCAATTATATATGTAATAGATAGCTAAAATTTATTCTAAAGTTCTTTACTTAGCTATATTTAAAAAAACACCCAGAAAAAAACTACTCTAATCCAACAGCCTGTGTAAAATTGCTAACAAGACTAACTAGTAATATTGACTCCCTAACAGTTGCTAAAGAGAATCCCCAAAGGCAGACCAAGAAAATAAAAATTGATAAGCACATGCAAGGGGAGATTGAAACAAATTTCTTCTAGGTGGGTATATAAAAAACCCTCCAAAGATATAAGGGGAATTTAGCATGGAATTTTTCGTTTCTTTTACACCTGATCTTGCTATCTTAGAATTTTTCTAGAAGAAAGATATTTATACAGAAAAGAGATTTATTGTGATCAACTAGGCTATAAATTTAGATATTGGCAAAGAAAAACAGACAACAATAATTCTCTTATTGGACCTGGATTTTGTCCTATTTATTCCTCATAACATCAATAACAATGCACATAAAGACAAAGTTACCAACAATGAAAGTTTTCACACATTTCTAATATAATGAAGAGAAGAGTCTTGCCCTTGTTGATATACTAGCCAAAACTGCGCTGGTTGCCGCGGGTTATCATGACAACCACCTAAAAATGTAAACAGCTTGAGAGAAAATAGTTATCATGTTGATGATATAGTTTGAGACTAAAATGAATCATGTAATTTATTAATTTACAAAGGCAGGCATTACATCTTGGAATCATTACAATAACAAAAAGAAAAGTAGACTTTGCTGACACTTCAAAGTGTTTGACTGAAAATATTTAGTAAGATGAGACAGTCACATCAGCCACCACATTGTCGAATTATTATGTAGAGTAGGTGAATTACAATGTGACTATGGCTCAACGCAAGAAATAAAAAGGGAAAACAGTATGGAGGAGACACCAATTCATAATGTCTGAACAGATTTGTAATAACATAGAAATAGCACAGAAACATGCAAATGAACATTCATATTTATGTAAGGAAAAGATGAATGATAAAATATAAAATAAAACAATGCACATGATATTGAACATCTGTCACACCCGACTTTTATATACATAAATCGAATGTATTCTACATGTATGCGAGGATCTATTTTATCATACATGTAGCGACAAATATAACGATATATAGTTCTATAACGAATAAACAACTTTATTAAAAACAAACTAGAGTAAAAGCACAACAGCGGAAGAAAGCTCTAGGGCGCTCCACAGGCAATCGACTAGCGGCAACGCGACCTTCTATCACCATCTTCACTCTCTGAGTAGCATTTGACAAAATGGGGGGGGGGGGGGGGGAACAAAACATGCAAATGAACATTCATATTTATGTAAGGAAAAGATGAATGATAAAATATAAAATAAAACAATGCACATGATATTGAACATCTGTCACACCCGACTTTTATATACATAAATCGAATGTATTCTACATGTATGCGAGGATCTATTTTATCATACATGTAGCGACAAATATAACGATATATAGTTCTATAACGAATAAACAACTTTATTAAAAACAAACTAGAGTAAAAGCACAACAGCGGAAGAAAGCTCTAGGGCGCTCCACAGGCAATCGACTGGCGGCAACGCGACCTTCTATGCACCGTCTTCATTCTCTGAGCAGCATTTGATAAGTATAGAGGAAAAAAAGCAAGCGTGAGTACATGCCGTACTCTGCAAGTGTAGAAAAAGTGTGACATGCAAGCTTATATAAAAGAAAGGCTGACATATGGTTAATTGCAGAAAAACACCTACAACTATGACATAAACAACCTGTATTACTAAGTGTGATGGCAAACCCTCAAGACCAACATACAACAGCTCACCAAGTTCCCACCATCTGGCTATCAACTCATCGGGTTTCCACCACCCTACTACCAAACCAACCACCATCCAAGTAATCATGAATAAGTACAGGCTTGCTCGTGATCGTGAGCATGGCTGTTAAGACAGTTTTACACTCTGCATAGGTTGCACCACTTTACCCACAAGTCGTGATTTCGTCACCCGTCGGCACACCTCCTATGGTGTGCGGCTAGGAGATCACTACGAGGCCTTTACAAAGCGCCACCAAACCTGCATGCACCCGCTAGGTTTCACCGCTAACAGCATATTGGAGTCCATTTTACCTCCGCTGCAAAACCCCCTTTGGCGCCACAAAACATCTGAATAGTGCACATAAGGTAAGGAGACAACTAATTAATTGGCCAGGCTGCTCCCAATCGCAGTCTGGTGACGGCGCGAATATGCCGGTTTACATGCTCCATGAACCGGTCCTTAGAATCTAAGCAGGAAACTAGCACCAACCATAATCATTAGTCAAATTAAGGACTCCCATCCCAACATACAGCAACGCTAAGCATCATCTGCCCAAAATCCCACTATCATCTATCACAACTAGGCGACAAGAAAATAGTAATGGAACAGGATATGACACATAGGATTCAAATTAAACACAATGCATGACTAAACTAGATGGAGAAAGAAATAGGTTCAACATGCGTCAAGGGCACTTGCCTTTCACCATTGCTGTTGCTCAGAGTCTTTAAGGTCCTAATCTTGATCTTCTCTCGCTCTTCATGTTCTCATACCGGTTCTCCACGCCATCATCCATCTGAATAAACTATCCGATAAAGAAAAATCACAAACAAATAAATACAGTACACCAAATAGTATAAATAGATCATGAAAACACAATGGTTAGATAGGCTACGATGATATAAAGATTTAGGCGCAAGAATTGCCTAAACCGGAGCTACGGATAAAAAGATATGAGCAATTCAATTAACAAGGTTGTTCTGAAAATTGTACAAGACGGGCTGTGCACACACAAGGAAATAAACATACCCGTTCCCGTTGATTGGCTTAACTTTTCTAGATAGGGATTTCACAGTAGCATGTCTAGTACTGTGGACAGAGATATGATGAGGGCAGGGCCTCACCTTTAAAGGAGATCGATTGGTTGGTTCGTGATGAGGTCATGCAGCGACAGTTGATGATGGCATCGCGTTCCTGAAGGAACGAAAACAGATCGAAGGGAGCCCTTCTGTGGAACAAAAGATAACTTGGTGGGACACCATTTGTCATGGTTGGGATAGCAAACAAGGGAACAATTTGGCTGGAACGAGAATTTCATTACTGTCATGCGCGCTGGAGAGATCCAAAACAGGGAGATGCTATCATTGCGAATCAGATCCCCGTCGATTCAGGTCACGTCTCGACATAAACTTTGGATATGCTGTAGAGGGACTCATGGCGCACCTACTGGTAAATTGTGACGATGTTTTGTTGGGTAGATCGCCAAACGCGGATGCCAACAGGGGGTGGCGTGGCTGTGCGAGAGGACAGGAAGAGATGGTGGCAGCCTGACGGCGTGGTGAGGGTTTGTGAGGGGTGGAAAGGACGTGGGAGGCCCTGTATTTGTAAGGAGAGATGGGTTTGGTGGAAGAAAGAAAGGAAATAGGAAAAATAGGAAGTAAACGGTATTGATTAGGACGTTTAATGCACATTCTTTCTTGTTTGAATGTATGGTGTTGGTGGGGTGAATATAAACAGCCTCATGACCAGATATGTGTATGTAAAAAGAGAGATGCAACAGAACGAAGGAAAATATATTCTCCGTATATATGGTGGTGATGAAAATTGGAAAGATTCAACAAGGATTTATCCAACCTTTAAAATCCTTAACTTATTCTAAAATTTATAAATTCGTTTTTCATCACATAAAACAAATTTATTTTGTTTAAATATAGCAAAAATTATTCACATCCGAAAATAGGAATTTTTGGGTGTTACAACATCTAACTAAAACTTGAATGCAAAAGATGTCTCATCGAGTATAGAGGCTTCGTCAATAGGCATGGACAAGACACGTAATCATCCAAAATTGAATTAACCTGGTGGTAAAAATAACTTGTATGTAGCTCCCTACTACCATGTATATTAGGTGTTGATGTCTCAACAGAGTCGCAATGATTGTAGATAATTTTTCTGTCACATTTAAGAAGGCTCATTTATCCCCCAATGGACGCGGGGCGGCGTGCGCCGGTACCCAATTTGGCTTGCAAGAGAGCTGAACGTATACCACGACCCGCTCAGGTTCATTTTTCTTTTCATTGATGCTGAAAATCTATTGAAGTCAATCTCTGCCTCTTTCAGCATTTTGTTGGTTTATTAATTGATATTTCTTTCTGCGTGATTCCAGAATATTGATATTAGCTGCTACTAATACCTTTGTAATCAAAAGTTCATTTTTTTGGATAATGGAAAATGTTCACATTTAACAGTCCAAAATATTGAAGATCATATATTAAACATATTACAAAAGCGGGATATGAGGCATGAGAGTGTCACTAGACGCAAGAATTACGGAGTACTCCTTGTGTCCTTAATATAAAATGATGTCATTAGGACAACAAATTTAATTCAAATTGAATTTCATGTGTTAGCGTCTAACCAAACGGGACAGGGATCCGCTGCCATAGGTGCCCTTTATCACTGACACATAGGCCCGGCCCCATGTATCAGTGGCCACTGCACGAGCGTGCAATAAGTCAGCGGATCTCTGCGTATGCTCAGAAAGTTTTTTTTTTTAAATACACAGTACAACTCAAACACTCATAACGCATGCACACTCACCCTTATAAACGTACATACACAAATCGGCCCATGAGCGTCTTCAAAGACTGATCTGGCAAATCCTCGAGATTGACGAAGTCACCATTGAAAGCACATAGCTGTTAAATCCAAAAAAATTCGCTCCCATAGAGAGTCAAACCAAGGACCTGAGGTTCTATTGAGACTGTTATAACCATTAGGCTACATGCCCATTGATTGCAAAAAGAAAAAGAGGCTACATGCCCATTATACTTCTACATATATATGTCCACCTAATATTTTTTTTCTAATTAAGATGGTAGATATAAGAAATGTACTATATGTACTATACATCAAAAAATTGAGTCAGTTATAACTATTCTTGCACCAATCCAAAAACACGATCGCCAAATATCACATGCCATCTCAACAAGGAGTTTGCTCTTCTTCTATTATCCCCGTGTTGGAACAGCCAGCTGCACTCTCTACCTGAATTCCTGAATGTCGGGAAAAGAACAACTTCTAATGTTAGAAGCCAAGAAGATTGACGGCTTTGAAAGCATTGACACATTTTGTTTGTTATACGTGACGCAAGAACGTTACCCAATTTTTGAGAACTTCGCATTAAAATCTACTTATCACTCTTAATTAAGATGTAGCCTTAGTGGAACGAAACCAGTGACTTAATAAAATAGTTTGGTCTGTAAATCAAATCATTTCAACCCTCGCAGTACGCTAGTTCTCTTATATTTCTATTGATTAATGATAATAAGGCACCCTCGCAAAGCAGAAATAAGGCCCGTACATTTGCACGGCTTATGTTAGTGCTTTTGTTTTGGCTTATAGACCCATAAGCTATAAGCCCTACTACCAGATGGCTTCGCTAGTGGCAATATGGACAACACACACCTTACAAGTAGCTTAGCAGGTTTGTGGTTAAGATGGGTCCAACCTCGCATCATTAGTATGCAGTTGCCAACTTTATTCTAATTTTTTTCTATAAGATCATTCTAGATAAAAGCTACCAATGTAATTCAAAATGGATATCTTGATATCTGGCAAAGACTTAATGACTAATCTAGTTATAAGTTTTGGATGTGGCATTGTCAGCCTTAGTTGTTTTATCATGTTGGTTCAGGAACTACAATACTAACTGCCTGCTATATTTCCTTTTTCTTTTTCTTTTTTATTTTGAAAAAAAAAACCATTTGTGCTTGAATGAGTGTCTATCATATATGGTCATATATAATGTTTTGTACACCAATTCTTACAACATTGCATCCACGCACCGCTCAGCACAAAAGGTGCCTGATAACCATCTAAATAGCATTGGACGACCCATATCGGGTGCGTTAACCGAGTTCAAGCTTTTTGTGACTACATAGGTTGAATTAACATATGTCGAAGCGTAAGTTGACGTTATGTCGATCCTAGCGTACAAAACAGAAATATTCTGAGCAAAGCATAAGATGAAACAAGGCTCCATGGCCCATGAGTCCAATGGTTGAGTATCGTAGCAATCACGTCATGACATTGAGAATGACATTCTCCAATGGTGATGAAATGAATAGCATAAGTTATTTCAATATATTCGGCAGCAATCACCTTACACTAACTGAAACTAACTAATGTGAATTATCAATGCTTTCTCAGGCTTTAGCCTTTCTAAGTTTTTGCTTTAGTAACTTTGTCCGTTCGATCAGGCTATGCTTCAATAAGCTTTGGGGTCGTCCAGATGTCCTTCCAATCACTTATCACTGGAGCCTATATCTTTGTGCAATGGATAAAAAAATCCATGTCCTGAAATTCAGCTAGACTTTGCAGCTATCTCTTTCAGGTGTAAAGAAACCGAGACCTGTTTCGTACACAGACACTAACGTTAGGAAAATTTCCAAATTGTTTAGTTCTTGTGATTAAGAGCAATCTGTTGCATGTCTACAATGATTAAGAAATAGTGGAAACCATCTCCTGTTCTTAATCAAACAATTTCCCTTTATATGTTTTAGAGGGCACTGCGTTGAGTGGTACTTTCCAACCAAGGGCCTCTTTGGTAGAGTTTCTCCAATGGCTTCTCCAGCGGCCTCACGTGGTTCCCAACCAAAGGACATGTTTTCTCAGGTGTTTTTCCTTACAAAAATTGAAAAACCCTTCCAAATAAGAGGTCAAGCAAGAAGCCACGAAATAGTATCTTCACCAGCTTCTTTCCCCACAAGTGTTTTTCTTTACATATTTGTCCCTGAAAATAGGAAGAAGTTTTTCTAGAAGCCATTATGCCAAACATTTCAGGCACATCCGTAGACATAGCAGCACAACCATTTTTCAAGAGTAGCCACAGCCACAACCGAAGACGGCACAACCACAACCTTACCAAAAAAGCACTGAATTTTACTCTAGCGGCCAGTGTACCATTCAAGATGCACCTTGATTCACTCCGTTGAACATTCTACTATACTAATGTTTTTTTCTTATTTTTTTAAGAAAATAGGACACATAACATGATTTACTGCAACTTATATTTTACCTAAGTTATATCTTGGCATATTAAAGTGTATTTACCCAATAATTTAAAAAGG
>LAPY01000027.1:342706-352743 GCA_000970635.1 Eragrostis tef
CGCGCGGGGGCCGCCGGCGGCGGCCGCGGTCGCGGCGGATTGTTGCTTCCTCGCCATTGCCGTGCGCCGCAAGGACGACGGGGCAGGCCAAGGAGCTTCGTGGAAGTTGCGAGGGACGAGAGAAGACGAGTCAGTCGTGCGGCGAAGGTTTTGGGGTGGGTTTGGCGTCTGAGCCGGAGGGCGGAGTAGTTCGCAAGCGGAGGGGACTTTTTGAGGGCCCCCTAGTCGTGCCTACGATGAGGTCTAGGTCGGTTCGAGTTCCGTCTTCTACTGATAACAGAACTCTTTCCCTCGCCGTTTCAAAGAAAAAAAAAAGAAACTCTTTCTCTCGCGGTGAAATCAGGGCTGTCAATAGAGTTATTATTTTGTGTCGTTTATATTAATAAGGCGTAATAACATAGGTTAGTCCCTGAAGTACGAACGAGGATAAAGAAATATTAAAGCATAAAATATATATTTAGCTGCAACATGTTAGTACATTGTAGTATCACCCAACCTAAGCCACTTATCAGTGGGACTAATGTACAGGAGGGCAAGCACAAAATATTTAGCAGCAACATGTTACATTGTAGGATCGCCTAACATAAGCCACTTATCTACTGTGGGACCAGTGTACAAGGGCAAAATTGCCAGACGTGAAACAAAGACACCACCGAACGTTCTTCAAAAAGCAAAATGCCCCTGTTGCGTCGACCGATCAAGCCAAATATCTGTACGAGTTGACAGCGTCTGTGTCGCGCTCCAGGTACTCCCTGGTGATAAGGTCCTCAATCCTTCTCTTTATCATTTTGATGTCAGGCTGCAGCAGAGACAAAGTACCCGTTGTCAAAATATTGATTCAAATAAGAGAAATTAGCCTACTAGAAGCACGCAAAGAAAAAAACAGTGTAAAGAGAAAGGCAAAGTGGTACCTTGAACATGCGGCTAAGCTGCTCCACACATTCCGCAACGAGATTTTGATGGGTCGAGATTTTGCGGCTCTTCATGATACGCACAAGACATGCATCAATCGCAAACCTCCGATCCTTGTTCACATCGTCAATAACCTTTTTCTTCTCGTCGGACGGGGGAAGTTGCACCTGCGAAAAACACATCACTATTGAGTTTTCTTTTCTAGACAAGCAATAGATGAAATCAAAACAAGGAAAATGCAGAAATTCACCTTTATCCTGCGCATCCGATCAGTAAATTTGGAGTTGAACTCAAACACATCAGTTGGAGAGATTGTTCTGTTACTTGGCTCCTTGTTTAGAATCTTGTACTTAGCGCACGAGAGTGAATGCAACACGCGCACAGTATCATCATCAGTCAGTTTCAATTGCGTCACGATCTCAGAGTAACTTAATCTGTCAGAGTCATTGAATAGCAGAAGTAAAGCAGCCTGGCAACAGAAAATATATATTGGTAAGAACATTAATATTATGGCACAGTCAGCAAGCATGTGGATTTAACGTGTACCTGATAAGTTGTAACTATAAGCTCAATTGGTTTGGGTTCGAAATGCCCAATGATGTTGCAATTTCCCAAGGAATAGATCCAGTTAAGCTTTCTATTTTTCCATTCATCATTATAGAAGTCCTTGTAAGCCTCTACACAATGAACCTGAAAATATGGGAATTAGCATCTTCAGCAAACTGTTATTTAAATCAGTACGTAAAATTATGACAAGGAGTGCATACCATCTCAGAAGGAAGATTGATTTCACTAGTTTTATAAGTTGGCCAGTATCCTGTCGTCAGGACGGTCACATTCAGATCTACAAAAGGATTTGAGCCTGGGTTTCTTCTAATATATTCTTCATATCTGCATTGTGATCCTCTCATATTTGATACGTCAGTTAGCATGCATTCCATTTTTGAAGTAAATTGCCCTCCAAAGTTTTGCTTTAGCTTGGAAAGCATGCTTCTCTCATGTTCTTCATTGCCACCTTTTTCAAAGAGCAATCTCCTTCCAAGCTTCTTCCTACATTACATTTTCAGGGAAATAAATTCATGCTCAAATTGGAACATCTATAATATTATTCCAAACTAATAAAAAAACACAAACCTGTGGAACTCAACGAAGAGATCTTTATCACTTATGTATTGGAGAATCTTGACTACCTGCAGTAATAGTTTCATTCAAAGCTGAGAAAAATTATCATGCAACTGTGTGAGGAGAGTGCCGCAATAAACCATACCTTTCAAGGTTTTCCTCAATTGCTTCATCACTTAGTTTTTCAATTCCACCTTTTCTTACGATACTGTCACAGTACGATGCAAACAATTCAGCACTAGTGCAACCGGCAACATCTTTGCTGCAAACAACTTCAAAGGCCCCTTTAAATGCCTGATAAAAAATAAAGAACAGATAGAACCAAAGGACATTAGCTCCGATTTTTCTTGCAAAGAGATGCAAGGATATAGTATGATCATAAAATCTGGAACCAGCAAACCTTGTTAAACTGTATGTCATTCTGGAAACAACCAATTACATATGCCAGATATTTGTCATAAAGCTCCAATATTTTCCGCACAAAGTCCTAAAAAGAAACAGTGTAACCGTAAGAAAAGAAAGCAAAAGATCAATTGAATAAGAAAATGTATGTAAAATCATCATACCAGCTCCAGCGCGCTGACTACATCTTTCTTTTCATTCTGCAGATACGCATAGGCAAAAGGAAGAGGTTTGATTACAAAAGTTGAAAAACAATCAACTGAGAGTAATCAAGGTAAATTCATACATGTTAGATCAAAAATCAAAAAGAAGAAAAAATTACGTACGTGCTTAAGTTATGTTATTATAATCAAAAGTTATGAATCATTTCCAAACTTTTGTATTATCAGAGGTTCAAGACACATTATCGATCCAAAAGTGATGTTCTTACGATTGCCTTATCAAACTTGGAAAAAGATGACAGTGCATATGAATTCTAACAAAGTTAATTGAGAATTGCATACGGTTAACAAATTAAGCGAGCAAAACATAGGCTGAATCACATTTTTACTGATAGCAGCATCAATGGCTTGTTGCACCAAGGACATGCCTTCTTCGTTAACATGCTGCAAGGCAGTAATAAACTAATTTAGAAAATATGCTACACTTTCAATAGTGCAATAGAATCAGGTCACACGGCATGTATACCTCCTTGAAAACTTTGGATACTGGAGCCAGGCCATCTATCCTAGAGAAGAGCCTAAACATCCTTGATAGATCCTCAACCTACAGTAATAAATATGTTTTAATTTTCAATATTAGTATATGTGGTATATATGACAAGCGTATGTTTCTTTCAATCAAACCTTATCATCACAAAGCAACACTTTACACCCAGAATTCTCCTTGTTCAGGATTTGGTCGATGTGCTTGGTTAAAAGTTCTTGTTGTGCAACCGGTACATAAACATTGGTTTTTGGTTTCAAAATGAAATAATATTCAACTTCCTATGGTTTTACAAAATTTAGACATTATTCAAATGGGACACAACACCTCCAGTAGCTTTCCATCAGTAGAAGGATGCAAATAGTGCTGAACTCGCTCCTTCTCTTTTTGCAAGTATTCCTCGGCCTACAAAGAACTAGTCAGAAGGTTGTGTCCTAACACTCTCAAGAGATTTAAATTTCTTGTCAATTACCTTGATCATGTATTCAGGGCAAGTGTCCTCAAGGATCCAGGTTTGGGCTTTCTTGGAATAGTAATCTGCCGTCCCTTTCAGAAAAGCTACCTCAAAATCCTCTTCGTACAGCTTCGTATCGTTCCCTAGCTCAACATAGATGTCAAGAACATTCTTCAGAAGCGTACGATCTATAACCTGGCCCTCTCTCTCCTCGTCAACCTGCCAAGTTAAGGAATTCAGTTACATATAGCCATCTCTGTGAAATGTGCCATGACATGCAACCAAGAGCAAAACTCACCATGCCAGCCACAATTGTTGTCACTGTAGTTTTGTGCTCATTGAAAACCTGTTACAAAAACAACAAAACTTAGAAACACAGGCATGCAACTAATTAAGCTTACTTGGAACTTAATAATCTTGTAAAATCGTATCAATGAAACAGAGACCCTACCAGATCCCGGAAGCAATTCCAGCCCGTCTGTTTGAGCGGGATGAGCGACTTCCGCGGTATGTAGTAGCGGTCAAGGTAATGGAAGAATCTGCTGAGCCACCTGACCATGATCTTGTGGTCCTTCCACCTCTTTTCCAACTCCCTAATAAGAAACTCGCCATGCTTCTCGTTAATGGAGGGCATTACCTGCGTGCCCAGAAGAAAAATAATCAAAGGGTTTGCCAATCAGGCACGAGAGCCGATCAATTTTCGTAATGGAAAAAACTAATTAAAGAACCAATCTAAACTTGCATCGTCAAAGCATATCCATAATCATCCCAGCAAAGGACCCAATAATTATGAAAACTAATCTGAACTTGCCTCACTAAGCATATACAAGAATTCACATCTATATCCAATGTCCTATTTAAACTCACATATTTGAAGAGAAAAAAAAAACAGAATAGAGCACGTACGGTTTTGGTGATGTACTCCTCCAATAGTTCCTGGTACCTGCCGTGGAGCTGCTCCGAGTAATCGTTCTGGTTCTTCTGGGTGCACATGTTGTAGATCGTCCTGCCGATCGGATAGAAGCACAGTTAGCTCGAACCAGATCAGATCGGATCAGATTAAACCCCACCAGTCACATCGATCGACCAAAAATATAGATGAACCCATCATGATCAGAGGCTAAGCTTCGAGAGGGGATCGAGTTGGAGGACGTACGTGTAGAGGTGCATGTACTCGACGGGGCTAAAGGCGACGCCCTGCTCGGCGGCGAGGATGCGCTCCAGCTTCTTGAACCCTAGGGGCATCACCTCCCACCCCTCCTCGAGCTCGATCACCTTGCGCCCCTGCTGCTGCCCATCGTTGGTCCCGGCAGCGCCAGAGCGGGCGGCAGCGGCCGCGGCCGATTGCTGCTTCCTCGCCATTGCCGTCCGCCGCGAGGACGACGGGTAGGCGAAGCAGCGGCGTGGAGGTTGCGGAGGAGGAGTCGTGCGGCGAAGGTTTTGGGTGGGTTTGGCGTCTGCGGCGGAGGACGGAATATAAATAGGTTACGTTGCAAGGGGAGGAAGCTTCGGGTCCGTCGTGCCAACGATGGAGTGGGCAGGTACAGCGCTAGGCATTGTCATAGCCCGTCTCATGCAACGCCACTTAGGATTTTTAATAGGGTAGAAGAGAGATGGAGAAAAAAGAAAGAGGCGGTTGTTTCGCGAGGCAACCACCCCAAGCGCTAAAATTTAGGAGCATCAGACGACTTACACACCATTGTACGACTTGTAGTCGCCATGCAACTCAAAAACATTCTTTTTCTCATCCATAAATTAAGGAGAAGATGCTATTTCTACTAGAAAACTAAAACAATCACCCATTATATCTGTTGTCTGATAAACAGTCTGAAGATTACGTGACATGTATGAGACGGTCTCATAGACAACTTCATTGTACCTGTCCTAATGGTGTAGGACGTCGGTTCGCATGACGTCTCGACTGATACCGGGACCCTTTCGCTCGCGGTGAAATCAGGGCCGTTAATAGATTTATTATTTTTGTCATCGTAATACTAACACAGTCTCGATCAAGAACTAGTGGTCCTAGATTACTTTCCGGTTTGGGCCGTGCTACACGTACGAAGGAGGGGGTTACGAAGCAATTACGAAGCGAGGTTTTTTTTTCGCTTTGGCCCCTGAGGCCCTGACCTCACCTCTTTCCCCCTTCGTTCTTCTTGGTTCTTTTAAGAAATCCGGCGCTGTTGAGGCAGCCATGGCTTCGATCTCCGGCGCTGTTAAACCTAGACTACCTAGCTAGCCTCCTCTGCTTCCCGATACGCAACACTGGAATCGAATTAGATGGTGCTAAGGCAGACTGTGGAGAACTCATCTAGTGGATGAAAAAGGAGAGAAGAAATCAAACCACGTACAGAACAGAGGAACTGAAGAATCCATTCAATTGAGCAAAAAACTCAAAACGAAGAAATCAATCTGTCTGCAGATGGACACCCGCTATCCAAATTCACCCAAAAGGAAATCGCATTGCATCGATTCCATTGGATTTGGAAGAGACCTCTTCTTCCTCATTGTGGTGGCCAGACGGTTGATTTGGATACGATTCGACGATAAACCAAAGAGATCGATTTGTTATCATCTTGGTAGCAGTTGAGTTCAATTCATGCTCGATTTAATAATGATCAGAGGGCCTCGCAAATGTAGAGTGTAGACGATCTCCGCTTGTGCCGAAACAAAACAGGGATGGCCTCCTCGTTGTGCCTCGCGCGGTGGCGACGAGACCCCCTGATTACATGCTAAGATTTTCCTTCATAGCGGTTTCGTAATAAAATGTTGGTACGCATAGACTTTTCCTTCCGGTTTTACAAATTGGACGCGAGACGCAATAACGTGATCGATTATTTTGCCAATTCCACGCGCCGAAGCTTCCGCAACAGCCCCGCCTGATCACAAGCTCCAAGGCTGTGCAGTGGCGTTCAACGAATCAGGTGGGGTACAGAGAGATAGAAGTGGATCCAAGGTGCCATTTTTTTTACTCCCTCCGTTCTTAACGTCATTGATTTTTTCGTTACTTTGACCCTTCGTCTTATCTATAAATATTTATATAAATAGATAAGTGTATAAGTTAGTTTTAAAGTGCCTTTGATAATGAATCCAATGATATTTATTTCACAAAAAGTAATTATTTAAATCTATATTATTAGTCAAAGTTTAATAAAAAAATTAACGGTGTCATATAAAAAAGAATAGAGGGAGTATTGCACAACAGCGGGCTAAGAGTTTATTGTTATATATATGGAGATTGACTGATACGGTGGCGACTGGCGAGATGGATAGTTTGCAGCCAGGGAGCCGGCTGAACCATTATACTTGCTCTCATGCGATGTTCTTGGGTCACAAGCGCGACCCTGAGCTTACCATAAACTACAACCAATTACTCCGGCTCATTGTCGTTCTCGATGGAGGTAGAAATAGATGTATACATACTCCTCCCTGCGTGCGCACCGTATGTACGTAGATACTCAGCAAAAGCTACACATGAGTCATATAGCTCATCAAACTCATGTATAATAGAATATACATTTCGCTTTGGACAAAATATAGAAATTTATGATTGTATTTTTCTTAAATATCTTAATTATTTTTAAGCGATTAACTTTGCAACCTAGTTAACATAAGTGAAACTAGCTAACTGGCACGATAGAGATACAAGGAACAACAACGGAGCTAATGTGTCAACATCAATCCCAATCCATGATCTAGGAAAATATACCATGACGAATGTTCCAGCACTAATAAGTCATGTTCATAACTGAGAACGCAAAAATATATTCAAATTATTTTTCACCTTGCTGGGGAGTAAACATTATTACCCACACACCTCAGAACTCACTCCAAATATGACCTGATCATTTAGTTAATATCCAGTTAAGGCAAATTCGTTGCACTAAGCTCTCACGTGTCATCCATAGCACCTTCTAGCTTCTAAAACCCCCTGAACTCGCAAGCTAAATGGTTGCAGCTAGATAAAAAGAAAAGCTTACCTTAGCATTAGGTTGACATATTGAAGTACTGCAAGTGCCAAAAGACTATAGGAACAAACTATGAGAAATTTCTCCCTAAAACCATCACTTTATGATAAAGCATGGTCAATTCTTCCAAATAATCACCTAAAATGTGCGCGAACGTTGTTGGTGACATTCCACCGTTTGATTTTTACTGCATCTCATCAACAAAGAAAAGCATATAACAAGCACAAGGAAGATCAATGCAACAAATAGGTATAAGATAAACATATAGTGCCCACCTAATGCAACAAATGCGAGTAATCATACTGACCATGCATATCACATTCATTCACAAGACTCATCCAAAATAGTTTGAGATATGCGTAGATGCTTGCTTTTGGGTTTCAGGTTCTTCACTCACTTCTCCACCTTAGGACCAACCTCTAAAAGCTTGAGATGACATGAGGAAGGCTCAGAAAGAAATGAAATTCAACGGAGATAAAGTGCAATGCATAAGGAGTGGTTGTATTCTTAAAATTTTCTTAATTTTAAAACGTGGCTGCCAGAACATTATAAACAAATCTTTCATGATCAGAAGCATTTTCCCATGATGGAACTGAAGGAATGAAACTTTTATAGATGTTTCAAAAGTTTTGCACAAAAGCGTTATTTGATTATGAATTAAAAAAAAACATGCAGCATCAAAGAATCTATGACATTTAACAGACATTCGCCCTTGCAAATATTTTTAACTGGCACAGCATGGCATGTACACTTCAGATATCAAGTTTCAGAATTTTCAGGCACCCAATGACAAGACATCAAGTTCTGGTGAATTTTCAAAGTGAGACGGACTAGTACAGTAATACTACTAACAGAGCAAGTTAATAGAATGGGCCATGCACCAACCAACATATTGCCGCCGTTCAGCTTGGCCCATAAAACACCACATCTTGGGCAAGCCTAATTAGCTTCTTTCTTTACTGCCCCTTCAAGAAACAGCCATGGTGCCCTGCAAGCGTTGCCACGGCGGCGGCATTAGAGGCCAAGTGGCCAGGGGATTGGAGAAAAAGGAGGGCGGCAAGTCTCACCAGAACACGAGAGCTCACCGCGGCGTTGGTTGTGTCAGAGAGGCCCCCGTCCTGGCTGGCATTGTGGAGGTCTGCGCTGGCGTGAGTTGTCCCGGCGAGGAAGACGAAGATCCCGGCAGCTACTGTGGAGTAAAAGAAGAGTCGGTTATACGGATGGTTGCACAAATGATTTACGGAGGGAATCGAAGGATGGCTCAGCTAACATGGATGAATTTGACGACACGGTTGAAGCTCGATGCAGCAGCCTGCGAGGAAGAAGATGAACGAATTCCTCGGTGCTTGTGACGGGAAGAGAAGAGAGGATGTAACGGATGGCGAGAAGAGCTTCCTGCGGTTCCCCTCTGTGGTTGTGCCGAGCAATGGCGCAAGGAGGGCAGAGAGGCGACCTCAACTCGAGAACAGGCAGGAGGATGCCGGATTTTGGTTGCAGTTCTTGATGGTGAAGGCGACGGCGTTGAGGACCGGACCCACGAGCAGGGAGAGGCGAAGGGACGGCGACGAGCGGCGTCGGAAGCATGGCAGAGTCGCTCGGCCGCGTGGCGCCATGCGCTTGTGAGCGCTCGACAGAGAGAAACTAATAAGAGAAACGGAGGGAGGAGAGGCTGACAAGCTGGTCCCACGCTGATTTTGTCTGCCTTCTACAGACGCTGCAAGCCCGAAACTCTTGTCTGGGTTGGACTCCCAACTCGAGGATTTTGCTCTTGAAAGTTCATTCTTCTTTCCCATTTTCAAAAAATCCAAAAGGTGACCTTACGAAGCTCCAAAGGTCAAGAGAATTTGAGGGACATGCAAGGAGTAAGTAACAGAGAATCCATTTGAGGAAGAGTCACTTGCAAATATGAAGCGGGCATTTAATTGCAATTCTTCAAACTTGCATAAATGGTTATTTTGTTCGAATTTTGGAGGCATCAAAATTACTCCCCCACAATCTGGCAAAATTCATTAGGAGACAAGGTTTGTGCTCTAGTTATTTGTATAATTATTCAAAACTATTCACAGTAATTTATAATTTTGAATTTTAAATGCAAAGCAATGGAAGCACGTGATAAGAAAAATTGAATATGATGCCTACGATGTATCATTATGCTTGATAACATGCAATTGAAAATTTGTATGTTACATTCTCTATAACATCATGACACTCATCTAAGTTTTTGAGCTGAACTCCATATATCATATAGAAAGAAGTCCATTTTACTACGCTCAAGTATCCATGTAGTTCACTTAACCCCATAAACTAATTTTTGGTCTATTTTACTCCCTCTAACTATTTAGATTGGTTCAATTTACTCCCTCATTAAATTTATCTTTTTTGTATCTTTAGGTACACATCATGTTTGAGTATGAAATTTCGTAAGATTATAGTTTAAAACATACTTTATGTTAGAAAAATATTTAAATAATTTT
>LAPY01000027.1:384677-408193 GCA_000970635.1 Eragrostis tef
ATTATTCCGGCCATGATGCTAATGACCCTAGATAATGAAAACCTCATACGACCTGTCATTCTCCTTCATGTAAACGTCCCACATGGATTCCATCACGAGCACACTAATCTGGTATATAGTCATCCCTACTTATCTCCAGTTGTGTTTGTGCTCCGATCCTCTTCTGCACCGGACCTTGGTTTACCTCAAAGTCCCTCACGTACACGCCTTGGACAGAATCAGGCTGAAGATCTTCGAGCTCCGTCGTCATCCACCATATATAGCACCAGTGCCACATGCTAGCAGAGGAACACACTCCTCTCTCTCGGCCATGCACCATCTTAAATTTCAGTGCATGAATCTAGCTTCTATGAATCCAGCTTCAGCAAAGCTCTGCCATACACCCTGCAAGATACAAACTTCCTGCCAAATTTCACCACCAACACATGCCTCCCTGTTTTTCGGTGAAGCTTGGTTGCCGAAAAACATCTGTATAGCCAAATCACTTTGTGGGTCGTGATAATAACATGGTTATAATAAACAATTCTCAAGCATGATCTAAGAAGCGATATGCTATTTAACATCGTCCCTGTTTATTCATACTTACTATACATGATGGTCCTACGTAAACAGACACCAGCCACCATCAGGACGATGCTAAACAAAATACAAACCATCCATGCCGTGCAGTTTTACATTTTTTCAAAGCATGCCTCACATCCGAAACAAATTTATTGAATAACATTAGGATGACATCAATATTTGAAGCACTTGTCATGCTGCTCCCTAGTTATTTCGGCTTCTTTTAAACAAAATAGCATAGAATAGAACAGTCAAATCTAACAACCATCTTGCTGATACGGCCATGATAACAAATCATCACACACATATGGCCGTGGAAAATTCCAAAAAGAATAAATATATTCAAATGGCATGCAAGTACTATACCAAAACCACCATGGCGAATAATAAAAATACCTGGAATTGAATACCAATATTCACACATGTGTGCGTTGGGTGATGGAAACTGATGATGTGCTTGCCAATGATTATTGTACCTGTATGTAAACTTTTGACATGTTGGTCTCTTTTGGGATCCCCATGCCTGGTCCTCCTTTTCTTTAGATCTAGCCAGAAGCTGTTTAGACGTTTCCTTCGTCTTTGCTATTTGTGTAGTTCTGGCACTTGATACTTGAACATTAACCTCAGAACTAACTTGTACAATACCTTTAGGAACCCAAATCATTTTCTTTCTCAACACTTTGCCAACTTCCTTGCCATTGGAAATTCTCCCCTGACTTCCCTGAAAACTTTCATCGTGAGGCCCTTGCCTATTGTCCATGCATGACCCATCATCTTGCATTGCACTTCGTCCAGCCATATAATGCGGCAGTTCAGGTTGTACGCTGCACCTCTTCTCTGAACTGTGCATATATCGTGACTTTCTGGATTGTAGCACTAAGCCAGGACCAACCACATGCTGATTCATGATCATATCAGCCCTAAACTTCTTCTCCCAATCAGTGAATCCACTTAAATCATGGACGGACCCTCTGCCAAATCTGGCACGTTTATTTACCACATGCCCAGCATCACACAGCTCTCCACCTTGCATTTTATTAGCTCCAGGAACCAACCTCCGACTGTGTGCTGTTTGCTGCTCGCCACAACACGCAACCTTCTCACGTTCCACTGCAGACAAATCGCCATGTCCTGTACCCGACCCAGCAAGTACTGAAACCTGAGTATATGACATCTCTGATCCGGCAACAAGTATTGCTCTTCTCACAGCCTGCCCAATCTTGCATGGCATTGTCCCAATCATGATTTCTGCAGCGACCACTCCAGGCTGTCGATCCTTTTCCCTGTCAATTGAACTTCCTTTCTGTAATCGCTCGTCAACCTGCATTACTTCCTCAGCTCCTCGATCAGCTAGCTTCAGCTCACATGTTGCCTCATCATCAATTTGTGAAGACAGCCGTTCAGATTTGATGTCCCCTAATTCGGCACTACATTTGATGTTATCCTCTTTGACCGATATCTTAAGATTACGTTCTATCACTTTGATATCAGTCTTTTCAATTGTATCAAAGATTAGCTTTGTACCCCTAAAACAAAAATAATGTGTCAACTTGTTCCCCATTAATTCGACACAAACAAAATTTGGAACAAGCAGACCAAAATACATAGATGCAATACATGGCGAGGATAATGGAAATGACTTCAAATTAAATGAAATATCAGTACCGGCCTTTCTACATTGCATAATAAATTGGCCGGTATATTTCATTGTAATTCCACTACCAATAACCAAACCACCATTCAATTTCGTTAAATCAGAAATTTGATCATTAGCCGAGTCTCGCATGAATTCAGCACCGACCTTTACAAGCATTTTGGAGCTTTCACGCACATCAACATGATGGCTACCAGCTGCTCCATTTGAACCGAAACTCCTAGTAGTAACCAACCATTTATATTCTCCTTCCTCTACATTCTGATCATCCATTATTTTAGCATGAAATCCAGATGGCAAAATAAAAGGCTCCCTCTCTTCGTTAACAAATATAGCAGCCGGCTTTTCAAACTCAACTATAACCGGCTCTTGTTCTTTTTCGTGCAAATCTAAATTTTTGTTCATATTATGAGAATCAAATGCATGTTTAGATTGTGTAGTTACCGATGTGTCAATCAAATGAGCATTTTCTTCAGAACATATCGGTTTACTTACTTGGTCACCAGAAGAGCTTGATGTTGTCACCCTCTTGACGACACCATCCCGCGTTCTTTGATAGCATGCCAACTTCTGCAATAATTTCTCCTTCCGTCGCTTGGCCATCCATTCTGCAAGTTCACTCTCGATCTCCTGTCGATCAGTCTTAGAAAGATCTTCAAGCGTGACATTACTCACCTCTTGAGTTGTAGGTGCATATCTGCTTTCTAAAATACCACGTACTCGGCTGTAAAAACTATTTGATGATGTTAGAGCCGAGCCGCCTACATCAGGTGCACTATTTACAGATGGAAAAGTGTGAGATGTGCCCCCCAGCCCACAAGCATTTGTATCATAATAAGATGGCTCAAAATAATTAGCCGAATCCATCACATTAATTCGGCCAGAAGGGTTGATCATAGGCATACTTTGTTGTGTAACAATAATTGGTGCCGAAATTGCCGATGAACTAGGAACTGGAAAATCACGTTGCCTGTTGCTAAAACTATTAATATTAAAAGCACTAGCATCACACGAATATGCTTGCATCTCGAAGCCTACAGACCCAGCATATCCCCATTCATCAGCCATATGAAAAGATGCGGGTGTGCTACTTACAGTGGATCTTACCTTGCTGTAGGTTAGGAAGACTTGCTCAGCATGTATGTAGCACAGTAGCAGGCACACAAATTTGACTTCAGATGCTGGCCGTAGAGATGACTGATCAACTCGCCCGTACACTGCAATGAAATCCGCTTCTTGCTGATCTCCTTTCCTCGGGCAGCACGCAAGCGTAGCCACACACAAGGAACGGCGCACACGATAGCAGATGAACGCGATCAGCCGTGAGGGCCTGATGTGATGACGAAGAACAAAATAGCAGATCGATCTTGAGATAGGAAAAATAGAAATTCGGCTGTGACCAAGAGCCGAATTAATCGGTCCCCAGCGGAGTCGCCAATTTTATTAGCGTCAAAATACGGATCTTGGGTCAACAATACAATCTTGATCGAACAAAGGATAAAGACCTCGATTACGGCGAGGTCGCCGGCTGCTTTTCAAGCAAGAACAGCAAAGGATAACGATCACGCTAACGTGGTGATCACCGGATAATTTACACGACAAATCAACAAAGAGATGTTCACTTACGCGGAAGAGACAACTACTTTACTCTACAAAGCAGTAAAGAGAAAGAAAAAGAAAAACGAAATAGTAGATGTGTTTGATAATTGACCGGGGGTACAATATGCCGTGACCCTATTCTATTTATAAGACGGCTGGACTTTGCCGTACAGAACAAGACTCCAAAGCTAAACCGACTCTAACTATTATTCCGGCCATGATGCTAATGACCCTAGATAATGAAAACCTCATACGACCTGTCATCCTCCTTCATGTAAACGTCCCACATGGATTCCAGCACGAGCACACTAATCTGGTATGTATTCATCCCTACTTATCTCCAGTTGCGTTTGTGCTCTGATCCTCTTCTGCACCGGACCTTGGTTTACCTCAAAGTCCCTCACGTACACGCCTGGCCTGTCATCTTGCATCTCGAAGCCTACAGGCCTAACATACCCCCATTCATCAGCCATATGAAAAAGATGCGGGTGTGCTACTTACGGTGGATCTTACCTTGATGTAAATTAGGAAGATTTTCTCAGCCTGTATGTAGCAGGCACCGAACAATTAGACTTCAGATGCTGGTGTAGAGATGACTCGACTCGATCGCCCGGACACAACAATGAATTCCGATTGTTGCTGATCTCCTTTCCTCTGGTGGCATGCAAGCGCAGCCACACACAAGGAACGGCGCGCACGATTGCAGATGAACGCGATCAGCCGTGAGGGCCTGGTGTGATGACGAAGAACAAAATAGCAGATCGATCTTGAGATAGGAAAATAGAAATTCGGCTGTGACCCTATTCTATTTATAAGACGGCTGGACTTTGCCGTACAGAACAAGACTCCAAAGCTAAACCGACTCTAACTATTATTCCGGCCATGATGCTAATGACCCTAGATAATGAAAACCTCATACGACCTGTCATCCTCCTTCATGTAAACGTCCCACATGGATTCCAGCACGAGCACACTAATCTGGTATGTATTCATCCCTACTTATCTCCAGTTGCGTTTGTGCTCTGATCCTCTTCTGCACCGGACCTTGGTTTACCTCAAAGTCCCTCACGTACACGCCCTGGACAGAATCAGGCTGAAGATCTTCGAGCTCCATCGTCATCCACCATATATAGCACCAATGCCACATGCTAGCAGAGGAACACACTCCTCTCTCTCGGCCATGCACCATCTTAAACTTCAGTGCATGAATCTAGCTTTTATGAATCCAGCTTCAACAAAGCTCTGTCATACACCCTGCAAGATACAAACTTCCTGCCAAATTTCACCACCAACATCTATAGGCCATATAATGTGGCCAGCATGAACGAAACATATGTAAGACTCACCTACAGACTCCTCTCTTTAAGGGGCTGATTGGTTTGCTGGCGACCCGAGCCTGGCTCGTATCATGGATGCAGGCTCCCACGAGCTAGGTTAAACCGGTGCAAGACACTCACGATTGGTTCACGTTTTGAAGCGGCCAGGCTAGCAGGAGATGGTGATTGGTTCTCAGATTCTGTGCACCCGAACTGAGATATGTGATGCAACCAGAGCGCAGCGCTCTCACCGCTCGAACCAGGCTTCGGGAAAACGAGCAAAATGGCTGCACCCCGCGAGCCAGGCTGAGAGACACCTCTTGCACCAGCCGGGCCTGGCCCAATGAAGCCAAACACCTGTCACCTGTATCTGGCGGGCCTGGTTCTCTGATATGCAGCAAACCAATCAGCCCCTAAGAAGACCACTACCACTATATATAGCGTTTGACTGCGTCGTAACATATGTGGACCCTGAAGGCTGAAATGGTTACTTTGGTAGGATTTCATCTACAGCTACCCTGTGCGTGTTTGCTCACAATGATAAGCAAGGTTTCTGAGATATGGATTTGCCGTAATTAACATGCGTTGTGGGTTGAATACATGTTTCAACAGTCTTTCTAAAGTTCTGCAAAGATTTATTTTGTAGCATGTCAAAGTCAGTGATGTGCACAGAAGATGATTTTTTTTTAATATGATAGTATTATATAGTTAGTTGTACACAGGATTGCATCAGCTGATAATATTATATCCTACTTTATATAATGAATCAGGCAGCCAATGATTTAACTGTGCTTTCTGCACAAAAAGTAGTGGGAAAAAAAAACTACTTTCTCTCCAGCTTTACTCAAATTTCACTGACATCAAGCTGTCAAGATCTTGCGTTGCATTTGGTGGTTGACATAATTTGTACCAGCTAGATAGGGTTGTATCACTAAATGAGTTGGTTGTACTATCTCATTTATTTTTCTAATTGTGTTTTTCTAGAACTAAACAAACATGTTTTCTGATTGCATTTATAACAAGGAACGTATCTTATGAGAACCATGTTCGTGTGAGAACTATGAGAACTCCAATATGAGCCACATGATCTTGATCCAACGGAGGCGCACAGAGAGAGGTGGGGAAGGAATTTTAACAATAGCTGCTATTTGGAGCATTATCAAACAACTAATAATGCTCCAAATCGATTGCACTATTTGTTAGAGAGATGACAAGTGCTTCCGACGTACTCCTTTTGTTTTGTGTAAATTGTTGTCGTTGTTGATCTTTTTGAGTTATATATGTTTAACCGTTCGTCTTGACTCAAGAGGTATGTATACATTGTCGACTTATGAGGCGGATCACAACGTACAATATGGAGACAAGCTATTCTCGGGTTCAGTACAGCCTTTGCTGAACCAAGGCCCATCCGTACATCGTGATAGAACGGAAGAACAAAATAACGAAACTAGAAGCTACCATTCAAGAATGCAGCCCACATTTTGTTAGAAATGTTTGGATGATTTGTACTGTAGTAACAACATATTATAGCAACTTGTTCACAAACAAGTTCATAGAATTTGTTGAATAATGTACTTGAATTGTTGAATATCACGCCATAATTGTAGAAAATTTCGAAAGCTGAAGCAACAATACAATTTTGAACACTTTAACATTTTCTTTTTTAAAAAAGTAAATATCATTAGGGACGCGAATGGATTGGGCCACTGATCAGCTTATAACGGACCAGCTGTCAGTGTTGGGCCGTTGACCAGCCTTGGAGCCGATCAAGCCCAGCTTGCCAGATTCCATCGTGCGTGGACCTAAATTCGCGTGCGGCGGGAGCCCCCAAACCCAATCCCGCCTCATTGGCGGGAACCAACTCCCTCCCACGTCCCGGCTGCAATTGACCACCATACGCGTGGTCCACCGTGTACCGTCGTTCGACTTACATGTTTTGGGTCCCACCGCACAGGGTGCACCACGCCACGGATCACGTCCACGGGAAATATCAAAAGTCCTCGTGCTCGGGGAAATCTCGCGGTCTCAAATTTTTTCCGTTTAGACCCCTGTAAACATGTATATTTCTGTTTGATGTTTTTACGCAGCCTTCATCAAGCCATAGTCGGTTCTATGATGGCCCAGCAAATTTGCATGACCTGATGGCCAAAACTGCAAATCGCCAAATCACCCTTCCTACAAGGCGCCGAGTATAAATTAGCACTCCCTTTTCCCCCAAAATTCTTCACTCTTCGAATCCCCACCGCCTGACTCGTCAGGCGATTCGAGCCTCCCATTTCGCACTCGAAAACTCAATTCGCCGCACCAAAAACCTAACCCTAGCCTCCCGCCACCGCGACCCAATGGCGAAGCCGGTGAAGTACGACGACGAGGAGGAGATCTCGTCCTCCGGAGAGGAGGAGGAGGAGCAGGAGGATCAGTCCGACGGCGCCGGGTCTGGATCTGGGGACGAGGAGGACGAGGCGACGCCCGCGGGGGAGGCGGACGGGGAGGGGCAGGAGGAGGAAGAGGTTGACGAGGAGGAGATCGAGGCTGTCACCACCGGCGCCGGCGACGAAGAGGAGGAGGACGCCGGTGCCGCCGTCGGCGAGGAGGGCGACGACGATTCGCAGTCCACCGAAGACGACGAGGCGGCCGCGGGGGACAACGACGATGGGGACGAGGTGAGACGGCGCGGTTAGGGTTTCATGTCGAATAGTAGTGTTTGAGAATTTTGATCGATCGAGATTCTGGATAGATGAGTCGGTAGAAAAATGATTCACCTAATGATTTTAGATTCTATTTAGTTCCCTGGAAGGCGGGATTCTATTTAGATGGGAAAGGTGGAATGCTTATCTAGATATGTGGTCGAAACTCTGTCCACTGAAAATGTTGGTCGGCGATATAAATTTTTTGGGTAGGATGTTTGTTTTAGTGCCACATTTATCTAGCTGTGGACTGTAAGTGCCAAGGAAGTTGTTAGTTGCGTCTTATTATGGAATGCAGTAGTGCTCTTGCATCATGTGTTCTGTTGAAATTTTTTTAACAACCGTCATGTGTGAATTTTTGGCTTTCCATTAACAAATCATTTTCTGTTGCAGCCTGAAAATGCAGTGGTTGGCAAGCGTGAGAAAGCCAGGTTAAAGGAACTTCAGAAAATGAAGAAGCAGAAAATCCAAGAAATATTGGATACCCAAAATGCTGCCATTGATGCTGATATGGTATGCATCCTTTAAAAGCATACATGAACACAGTTGTGCTGTTTGCACATTGTTGTGCATAACATGTTTTCTTTTGCATTTGATGCACTTATGGGTTACATTCTCTTCATTGATCTGATCATTATGTTTTTTTGGACAGAACAATAAAGGCAAAGGACGATTGAAATACCTTCTACAGCAGACTGAAATATTTGCTCATTTTGCAAAAGGAAGTCAATCAAATGAGAAAAAGCCACGCGGGAGGTAATACTTTTCTTTTTACTGCAATTAGATGACAATCTTTTGTTTGATGCTTGGACAAATTTCTGTCTGACTTTATAAAATGTGAAAAATGTTCTAACATAAGGACTTTACATATGCATTGCAACGCTGGTGCTTTTGATTATAGCTTCCTTTGATGCCTTTTGATCTGGTTAATCTTATGAGTTCTCATGATTTTATATGTTTCTGACATGTCATCCATTTTAACCTTGTTATAGATGCTGTCCACTTTTCATTTCATGCTATCGGGTTTAAGGAAGTCCTGGATACACATGTTCATCCCAGTATTCTTTCTTGTATTAGTAGCTTCTGGAATTCGGATGCTTATTGTTTCTTATGCATGTCATAAAACATAACCCATTTACTTCAGAATTTTTGTGCGCCTCTTCTGTATTTTTGTGCTAACATAGTGTGCCAATCTGTAGGGGACGTCATGCGTCAAAGATGACAGAAGAAGAGGAAGACGAAGAATACCTTAAAGAGGAGGAAGATGCCCTTGCTGGTACAGGGGGAACACGTTTGGTTACGCAGCCTTCATGTGAGCCTCTTGTTGATAACTAACTGTAACTATTATCAAATATAATATTTTCCTTTTTATCAGTAATAACTAATATAAGGAATTAAGAGAACTTCTTTTCTTTCTACATAGATGGGTATTTTCTTTGTCTTCATTGAAGTAATTTTATGCTTATGCTGTTCATAAAGCGAGTAAATGAAATATGACATCAATTTCAAAAATGGACAATGAAACTTTATGCTTATTAGGTGTGAGCTTAACCAAAATTGTTGCATAATTGGTTCTTGATAACTGTATTTTAGCCTGAATACCAATATCTACACGAACAAGCATATTTCTTTCTGTTTTCCATGTCCAACAGATCATTTTTGATGTAGTTGATAGTTTGTTTCGTTTCTTTTCAACCAATGCATTTGCTTTCTCTGAAGATTGGACTGTCTTGTTCTTTGGCTTTACAAAGATACAATCAATGCTTTCTAATTTATCCCATTTTGTGGGGTTTTACATCTCAGTATGTTTTATTATAAGCAAACTCTAGGAGGTTTGATTCTTTTGCTTTGCAGGCATAAAGGGGAAAATGCGAGATTACCAACTAGCCGGACTTAACTGGCTTATAAGGTTGTATGAGAATGGTATCAACGGAATATTGGCTGATGAAATGGTATGCTAGTTTGCTAACTCAAAAAGTTTAGGTTCCAAAACAACTATAGATCTTAATCTTAGTTGTTACTGTGCCTATCTTTGACTTGGTGATTTTCCTTTTTTGTTGTTCAGGGTCTTGGGAAAACTCTTCAAACTATTTCACTGCTGGGCTATCTGCATGAATTCAGAGGCATCACTGGCCCACACATGGTTGTTGCACCGAAATCTACTCTTGGCAACTGGATCAAGGAAATCCAACGCTTCTGCCCTATTCTTCGTGCTGTGAAGTTCTTGGGAAATCCAGAAGAGAGGGTTAGTTTAATGTCTGTTTACATGGCAGTAACTTCTACTGACCTGTTACTGATCTTTTTAATTCTGCTTTCAGAATCATATAAGGGATAATTTGCTACAGCCAGGAAAATTTGATGTTGTAGTCACTAGTTTTGAGATGGCAATAAAAGAGAAAACTGCATTGAAGCGTTTCAGCTGGCGCTATATTATCATTGATGAGGCTCACAGGATAAAAAATGAGAACTCTCTTCTGTCAAAGACTATGAGGATTTACAACACTAATTATCGTCTCCTTATCACGGGCACTCCGCTGCAGGTAAGTTTCGTTGGCAGTGCTGTCTTTGTAGACACCATGAAAGTTTTGATGCTTGATATTCCTTTTAATCTGATTCTCTGATTTGCTACATTTCAGAATAATCTCCATGAACTTTGGTCCCTCCTCAACTTCTTGCTGCCTGAAATATTCAGCTCTGCTGAGACTTTTGATGAGTGGTTTCAAATTTCTGGTGAAAATGATCAGCAGGAGGTGGTCCAGCAGCTTCATAAGGTGCGGGATATAACACTGCTAGTACTTATAAATATTTGAAATTATAATGATGAATAATTAATGCTTGCAATCTTGAAGGTTCTTCGCCCATTTCTTCTTCGGAGGCTTAAGTCTGATGTAGAAAAGGGTCTTCCACCAAAGAAGGAAACCATACTTAAAGTTGGAATGTCTCAGATGCAAAAGCAATACTACAAGGCTCTGCTTCAGAAAGATTTGGAGGTTATTAATGCTGGTGGTGAACGCAAGCGATTGCTTAACATCGCCATGCAGTTGCGCAAGTGTTGCAACCATCCTTATCTGTTCCAGGGTGCAGAGCCTGGCCCACCGTACACTACTGGTGAACATCTAATTGAGAATGCTGGTATGTTGTTCAATGCGATGTTCTTCATTTGTAAATTGCAATATCTTTTCAACCAACTTCTATATCTGCTTATAAACTTTTATATTTACTTAGGGAAAATGGTTCTCTTGGATAAGTTGTTGCCCAAGCTAAAGGAGCGTGACTCAAGGGTGCTTATTTTCTCACAGGTGATTATCCTTTAGTTGCATGTAAATTTGAATGGCTTAGAAGTTTATTTATTGCGTTAGTTGAGATTTAATGGTTCCACTAGGATGCTAAGCATGTGTTGCTCTCAACACACTGATTGTTTCCCCACATTGTCTTTGTTTGATGTATATCGCCATTCTGCATATTTTTTCTTTGTTTGATGTATATCACCATTCTGCAGATGACCAGGCTTTTGGACATCTTGGAAGATTATCTTATGTACAGAGGATACCAGTATTGCCGTATTGATGGAAATACAGGTGGAGAAGACCGTGATGCGTCCATTGAAGCTTTCAACAAACCTGGAAGTGAGAAGTTTGTTTTTTTGCTTTCGACGAGGGCAGGTGGCCTTGGTATCAATCTGGCCACTGCTGATGTTGTGGTTCTCTATGACAGTGATTGGTATGCTGCTTTGTTATCCTGAATTTATATTTTATTGCTTACCCTGTTTGAATCCTGACATCTCTGGTACTAAAAATGTGCTTCAGGAATCCACAAGCTGATCTGCAAGCTCAAGACCGTGCACATAGGATAGGGCAGAAGAAAGAAGTTCAAGTTTTCCGCTTCTGCACTGAGGTTTGTTACTTCTTGATGATAATTATTATTGTACGCAACTTTTTGTATCTGACAAGAAAGTGATGCCAAAAAATGCAGTATACTATTGAGGAAAAAGTTATTGAAAGAGCGTACAAGAAGCTTGCATTGGATGCTTTGGTCATTCAACAAGGACGCTTGGCAGAGCAGAAAAGTAGGGAGTTTGATACTTGTAGCTCTATTGATTGAAGCATTTTCCTTTAGTAGTTGCAGATTATTCTGATTATATTTATCTACTTTTCAGCTGTCAACAAGGATGACCTCTTGCAAATGGTGAGATTTGGTGCTGAAATGGTGTTCAGTTCTAAGGACAGCACGATTACAGATGAGGACATTGACCGCATCATTGCTAAAGGAGAGGAAACAACTGCAGAGCTTGATGCAAAAATGAAAAAGTTCACTGAGGATGCCATCAAATTTAAGATGGATGACAGTATGTGTCCCTTCTGTTTACTTGACATATCCTCTCCATCCCCATCTTTCTTTCTTTATTTCTAACCCTTATCTTTCTTACGCAGCTGCTGAATTGTATGATTTTGATGATGAAAAGGTACTGATCCCTTGAATTTGTGTATCATGGTTTTTGAAATTCTATTTAAATTTCCTTCACCACAAATTGAATTTGCTTTCTTGATTGAAGGATGAAAACAAGGTTGACTTCAAAAAGCTTGTCAGTGATAACTGGATCGAGCCACCTAGGAGAGAGAGAAAGAGAAAGTATGGAGCTTCTTGTTTTTATTTTTAGTTTGTGGGGCATTTTGTCTTATAGTTTTCTGACCTGATTTTCACTTTTTGTAGCTACTCTGAGTCTGAGTACTTTAAGCAAGCACTTCGTCAGGGTGCACCAGCAAAGCCTAGGGAACCACGGATTCCAAGAATGCCACATTTGTAAGTATAGCTTTGTGAAAATGTCACCGAGGACACCCTCCCTTGTTATTGCCAGCTCAATTTTTGCTATGTGTTTGTTAGGCATGATTTCCAGTTCTTCAACAATCAAAGGCTTAATGAATTGTATGAAAAGGAAGTACGGTACCTTATGGTAAATTTCTCAGCTGGATTATCCTTTTTGTAACATGTTAAAAATCTAGTAACCTCAAATTTTGTTTCATTTCTTCCCTGGTATGCCATTTCCATTAGACATGTATTTTCCCATTAAATTTGCTATCCAGTATATTTTATTTTTCAACTGTTGCTTATAATATGGGCGCTGAACATTGGAAAATTTGATGCAGCAAGCAAACCAGAAGAAAGATACCATTGATGGCGAAGATGAAGGTATTACCAACACTTGCTGTTTTAAGTTGCATTACAGCATCCGTATAGATAAGGCTAACTATATAATTCTTATGCACTCAGAGCAATTAGAGCCGTTGACTGCAGAGGAGCAGGAAGAGAAGGAACAGCTATTAGAAGAGGTTAAGATGAAATACAATTAGTCAAAACCATAAATTTCCTGTTGTTTGTCTATCAACCTGGTTTACTTACTAACTTTGGTTCCTTTTCACGATATGAATATCAGGGTTTTGCATCATGGACTAGGAGAGACTTCAACACATTTATTCGTGCATGTGAGAAATATGGTCGCAATGACATAAAAAGTATATCCTCTGAAATGGAAGGGAAGACAGAAGAGGAAGTTCAACGCTATGCTAAAGTTTTCAAGGAGAGATACAAGGAACTGAGTGGTATGGCAGTAGTCTGATATATAAGATTATTACCCTCCATTTGTAGTAAATGTTGATTAGCAGAACCCTCTAATTTTGAAAACTAAATTAGTTAACTATTTGGATTGATCATGTGAAAATGGTATAATTGGACTTTAATGTAAAACATTTCATGTTTAATATGTAACTTGTTAGTGTTTTTAAGATATAGAAGGAACTCCTTTTATTTATGATAGCCACTGGTTAATCAAGAAAAATCAAGTGTTTGCGTCGACTGATTGTTTCTTGTTTGATCTGTCCAACAGATTATGATAGAATAATCAAAAACATTGAAAGGGGTGAAGCAAGGATATCCCGTAAGGATGAGATTATGAGGGCCATTGGGAAGAAGTTAGACCGCTACAAGAACCCATGGTTAGAGTTGAAGATTCAGTATGGACAGAACAAAGGAAAGTTTTATAATGAAGAATGTGACCGTTTTATGGTATGTTCTTCCACTTTATTTTATTTACATGATTTGTACAAAGGAATGATTAATAATCTGTTATGTTCCAGCTTTGCATGGTGCACAAACTTGGCTACGGAAATTGGGATGAACTGAAAGCTGCCTTTCGCATGTCTCCCTTGTTCCGATTTGATTGGTTTGTGAAATCCAGAACGACCCAAGAGTTGGCTAGGCGATGTGACACGCTTATCCGACTGGTTGAGAAAGAAAATCAAGAATATGATGAGCAAGAAAGGCAAGCAAGGAAGGAGAAAAGGCTTGCTAAGGTAAACTGCTCACCCTTGATTGTTCTGCAACATTGCATTCAAGATCCTTTATGCATGAATTTCAAGTTGTGACAATTTGTGGCACTTTTTTTCTCTTATCTACAGAACATGACTCCGACAAAACGAGCAGCATTACGTGAGGGTGAGACAACTCCATCTAATTCATTTAAGAGGCGGCGACAGTCTGTGATGGAAGATTATGTGGGCTCGGTAAGTCAAGTGTATACATAAAGCTGATAACCAATGAATCTACTAGTGAGCAACTGTACTAGAATTATGGAAGTTACCAGGAATGTGTATTCTTGTGCTCACTGGTTTTAATGTATTTCAGGGGAGGCGTAAGCGAGGGTGAGCTGTCTCTGTTCTGGTGGCAATCGCCAGGGGATGAGACGATTGCAGTATCTTCCTGTTATCTGTAGTGTTAGGAGACTCTTTTGGCCATGCAGGCGCCGCTGACAGTGCAGTATAATTTATTTTGTGCTATGACATAGGTTAGTTTGTAAAACGAAGAGGTATATGTATGCCGTGGGGTCTGTTGATGGCCGCGCTGGTTAGCTGTAATGTTGGAAGTCAAATGGAGCTGATATATCTTAGTTGAGTTTGTGCTTCGGTGGCCATTGTTTCGGGCGTGACTGCTGCCAACCCATTTGAGCCATGCTACTAGGGATTACAGTATCACGTTTGTTTCAGCTCAAGCGGTCTCAGTTGGATGTAGCTTCAAAAGGTGAGAAAAAAAGGTTCGATTAAACAAATGAAACATTCTTAAAATATGTTTTAGACATACACGCTTTAAATAGTCTTTGTGATGGAGTATGTGTTCATACTAGAGTTTCTAGGGTGATACTTCAGTTGCGAATGTGCTGTGCTAGTAATATTGTATATCACTATGTGCCAAAAAATATAGAATGTCATGTAATTTTGTTGATTGGTTCACTCTAGGGTATATGTTGATATACATAAAATGATAATTGAGTATTCAACACAATTGGTTTGTCAAAAGTGGGAATAGTTACGCTTGAGAACAGAATAAATTTTCCCATACTGGTAATTAACATATGCATATCTAATAGGTTTATTTGGACATAATGGTACAACTAATACTGTAACTCCCAAACACACCATGGCTTTTCTTTAAACTAAAAAAAAAACTATGGTAACAGCATACTGGAGTAGGCGAAGCTAGAGAAAAAAAATGATTGGGGGTATCTCTTTGGGCAAATGGGAGGGCATGGCTGAACACATGGTGAAAATTTGATGAATATATTGTATGTTTTGTAAAAGTATTGTGCATTCACACCCAAAACTGTGGCTTCGCCTCTTCCTTGCGTGTTAAAACTACAACATCCAAACGGAACCTTATGTTGAAATATAGTTCGAAGCCGACCGACACGACCCTTAACAAATTCACTGAAGCGTATTTCCGAGTCCATTTCCGCGTCAGATTAAGTTTTTCTTCCAGAACCTATATGGGCTAATGTCTCGCGTTTGACCATGCTAGAAGATTTTGTCGCTTTATTTCATTGTTCGTCTATAGTCTTAATCTGTATTAACGAATTTAAACTCAAATTATTAGGCTGCAACACTTTATTTTAACTTGGAGACTCAAAATCCAATATGAATCCATAGGAGTTGTGCAAAAAAGGGCTCATAAGCTCAATTTCGTTATCAAAATGTTAGGCCCAACTAATTTTGGAACATGACAGCCATTGGAATCTCACGGTTTTAAAGCGATTTTGTAGTGTCCATCGATTGATTATGACCAAAATGCAGTTACTCAGAATATTGCAGGCTTGCAGCCTAGTTCACAGAGACTGCTACTCGAGCATTTCTGCATTTGGTGCACTGTAAGCACAACCTAAGTACTCCCTCCGGTTTAGAATTATTGACATTTCAGACAGGGCAAATGAACTAAAAACACTACTGATCCTTATTGAACGTCGACAATTAAAATACGGAGGGAGTACACTGAACTGCAAGCATAATCAACTTTTATACAGAAGAAAGAATCGCCATATATACACATGCACATCTGAGTTGTTGTAAAGGGCATAAATACAAGGGTGGTACCCCAGAATGTCTTGCCTTGGTCAACAGTATGTTTCAGAAGAATCTAAAAAGAACGGGACATATACATAATCTGGATGGATTCTCACCGTCACCAGATTTCCACAAAACCAAAGGAACGTAACAAGGCAACGAAATCCAACAGATCTTAATGTAGAGGTTGTCATTTGAACTCACCAAAAAAAATAATTTTATCGGGCTCTTATCCCATCCTTGTCCTTTTCAAGCTGCTTTGAGTAAGCAGCAGCCTTTGCATCTCGAGCAGTCTGCTTCTTTCGCCTCGATCGCCCAAGAGCTGTAGCATCAAACAACGGCCCAGACCATGTTTGTGAGGTCCCCTTCTCGATGGGGACTACAGTACTGAATGAAGCGTCCTGATGCTCAAATGTAGGCTCCAGACGACGACAGGATCCCAATGGATTACCCATAGCTCCATCTTGATGCGGCGGAGGGAACTTCTCGCTTTTGCTCTTGGCGTTTGCATGGGTTATCATTCTTCGCCTCTGCTGTTATTGGGAAAATTTGTTAGAGTCGGTATCTCATTATGCAGAAATATTTGAAAGACGAGCTTCTCAAATTTACTTATGGCACATAAACAATATTCCGCAATGCATGTTTATTCCCGAAGGAATGTTTCAACATTAAATGTGATAAGATAAATAGAGTTTCAATTTTGGAATACAAAACGTAGAACGAATGTAGAGGCCTATAAGCCCTCATTTTCGCGCCCCACAGCTTCATAATGACTGCATTACTTGAGGATAAGTTCTGTGAACACTGAACAGTTCTTGGATTCCCCTCAAAGAGGGGCAGCTTATGGTGGAATCAATACTGAATAGCAGTATTAGACAATTATAACTTGAAAGTTTTCATATTACCTCAGAACTGCAAATCATGTGCATACAAAACAAGATAGTCTTCAATCATAAATAGCTTTGACTTACATCTAAGTTTGCTTGAAGCTCTGCATTAGCTTCTGGTACTGGTCCAGCCCTGTGAGATCGGTCCCGTGGTCGAGTCCTTTTTGTGGCTTCTCCCTTTGCCTTTGCGGCAGCACGTTGCCTGGAGGATAAAAATAAGCACACAATATCAATTATCAGTAAGAAAGCTTGTTCTATCTGTTACAGCTTCACAGTGTTTGGTTGATAAGTAGGAATTTAATCAGTATCAAATAGGAGCAGAACTGGATGCGCTCGGAAGTTTTTCAATTTTTATGTCTCAACCCTTCTTTGAACTAATATTTTTGAAAAGGCCAAATTTGCTGCTGGACACCGTGACTTCGTGGAATTGGCTGCTGGACACTGAAAAAAATCGTTTTGGCTGGTGGACACTATCAAAACTAAATATTCTTCAAGTCGAAAAGTTATGGAAACAATAAAAAAATTAAGAGAAAAAATATATAGTTAGAAAATACAACAATACATACATATGCAAAAATTCAAGTCGTTGTGTGTTATATATATCGAGATAAAAATTTCGTAACAACCCTTTTCCTATGTTATTGTGTCCATCAGCTAATTTCCACGTTTTGATAGTGTCCGATAGCTAAATCGACTTTTTTTAGTGTCCAGCAGCCAATTCCACAAAGTCACAGTGTCCAGTAGCAAATTTAGCCTTTTGAAAATAACCCTTTTGCCCATCTCAAACTCTTGATTTCTTCCTCCCAGAGTTCCTAGTAGTAAAAGAGCATACAGCACAAAAGTGGCTGCATTTGACAGTTTGCAGGAAAACACATGCAGTTCCATGAGATCAAGATGTTTCCTTCCCACTGCCCCCCACTTCAGAATCCAAATGCAGATTAGCCCCCATTTTTGGAGGTTTGCGTATCTGCCCCTGTTTTTTTTTTAAATTGAACTTGCTGTCTGCCCCTCTTCTTGAACACCGTTAGCAATTTACCAATTTACAGATTAACAATTGAATAAAAATACTCGTTGCGAAACGCATTCAGAGCAAAGAGGACCAAATGCCCTTAAGTATCCAACAGTCTATGGCTTACTTGATCATTAGCCATTGAGAGGTCAAAGATATATCTTCCGTCAAGAGAAAAAGAATACGTATTCATTTGATCTTGATCCTTGTGCAGCGAAAAGGATGCTATACTGGATCTGCACATACTTACTGACAATATCCATAAATGGCTTGTTTTTGGTAATCTAAGAGAAAAAGAATACATATTCATTTGATCTCATCTAGAAAGCGGAGAGCTTTGGTTCCATTCAGACAGAAAAGCTGACATAGATGTTAAGTGGTGAGAATAGCCATAAAGGAGCTGCATGTTTGCTTCTGTTTCTCTTTCCTCAATCAATGATTATTGACAACCGTAGCAGAGAGTGGAGGCTGGTGAGCATGGAGCAGATCTGCACAGGGCCAAGGTGCAAGGCAGACAATGGGGGTGCAGCTGGGCCCAAGTAGTCTGCGTTGCGGCACAGGTTTAAGAGGCGCCGCCTGGTGAAAGTGGGGGTGAGGCCATGGTGTGGCTGCACGCAGCATGGCTTGGCTCTATCCATCGGCGCCCCACATCCAGATCTAAGATTTCCATCTTTTCCATTTCTTATTTGTAGATTAATGTCATCTCCGTAGATTGATTTCTACTTCCGGATTTGATTTATTCTCCCTAGCAGATCGAAGGGATGGCTGGACTAAGCTATGCATGTTTTTTTTTTCCTTCAAAAACACAGGAGAGCTGCGCTTCACTATATTAAGAAGAAAATGGGAGATAAGATCCCAGACACACCACACACCACACACCCCAGATTTTTAGATTACATTCGGGCCTGTCACCACACGCTCTCCCCTACGCACTTTGGGGAAAGAATTGGAGAAAAGTCTAGAAGAAGAGAGGGGCAAGGTCTTTTTAACACCAACTTAACACTGTTAACTGCCTTAAAGAGTAGGGGCAAAAAAAAAAAGGTTCAGTTTGAAGAGTTTAGAAGAAGATAGGGGCAAATCTACAGTTTAGATTCAAAGTAGGGGCAGCCATGCAATAGTTAAAACAATATGGTTAACCAGAGAATGATGTGAATGCCGAGTGTGTTGCTTAGTTTGTTGCTTTAACATGAAACGATCCGCAACTCAAATGTCTAAATGGCCCAATTTCACAGGTGACAATCCAACAGTTCATGCAATCCATTAAACGGGTGACATAGTATATTGTACTCCCTCCGTCCCAGTTTAATTGTCATTCTGGGAGTGTTCTGAAGTGTCTAGATTCATAGAATGTTCAGTGAACCTGGACAGACAGATGACAATTATTTTGGGACGGACGGAGTAGGTGGGATTGCATGACCGCAACTAATAAACTGGTTTCATACATGTTTTCAAACATTATTTTATTAGCATTTATGTCTAAGAAAAAGGGAAAAGGGCAAATGTGAACACACCTTCTGGCTTCCTCGTCTCTCAACTTGGCATCCATCTCCTTGCTAGGTGGATATGTAGGCAAGCTTGAAGGTTCACAAGCATAAGGCTCGGTTGAAAAGAACTACAAAGCCCACAGTAAAAGATTAGTTCGCACGACAACCTTAAATTTTTTGTCAAAAGGCAAAATTATACATTTTGCATCCAGAGAGGACAGCTTTGTTATTGATGACAGAATAACTAGCAGTTCACGAAAAAGAGCAGCACAAACATATAAAGCCATTAAAAGTAAACAGCCGTAATCACCACTAAACCCTTTCTTTCCCTCTCATCAAAAGGTTTGGTTAGCAACAATGGATTCTTGAGCTATGTGGATGACGCACTTATTTAGGCTGCCCACAGATCTTGCTGTCACTCAAGTTGCTAAAGAAGCGCTGCTGCCCAGGCAGAGCCTTGCTATCAGTGTCAAGGAAAGAGGCTGTGTTGGTTTCCATTGTCAGTTCACAGGTTGGCTGGAGCTGACAAGTGGGCCTATGGTGCCATATTTATTGGAACCAGCTCATATACAGGAGTCTGCTCTGCTCACAGGCACAGCATAGAGTGTTGGTGTGTTCTAATCTATACTTGGACAGTGTCCAAGTGCTGAAAGGTACAAGGACTGAAGACCTCAGTTTATCTTAGCACGCATCACACACCAACGTTTACATATCTCCAGGCCAATGAGCTGTTTTCTCAGGGTATCTAGTTCTGCTAGTACTAATTTATCAAGGAAATATAAAAACTATCATATTGTTAACAATTAACATGGATATACTCAGTCTAGTGAGGAAGCACTAATTTTTGACATAGAATGTATAGTGGTAAGTTGTTGCGGCACAAGATTAATGTACTTCAATATGTGTATACAACAAAATCATGCCATCCTTGATTGCAAAAAAAACAAAAAACACACATAATGGAATTTAGGCACTACTATCATACCACAGAAATTTCCCCTAGTTAAGCAGAATATTTATAATAACTTAGTGCACACTGCTCCACTACCGGAATGCTTTCCCAGAATTAAATTGAAAGTTGATGTGAACCATCTAAAGGTAAAGGTACTTAAACTGGAGCAAGACCTAAAGTTGTAATAGGATTTTTGTAATAGGATTTTAATCTTCATAGCAAAACACCAGTTAGAATTTCAAGGAGTCCTCTTAAAGAAGAGAACCAAAAAAAACATGCGAGCTAAATAACAATCCTCTAGAAATGCTTCTACAATTGGCATACTATGAGCCTCAATAGAAAAAGGTTGCAGTAGGATGCGCATAGCAAATTCAATGCTTGTATGTGTCATAGTTCAACGATTTCTTGCTTCATACTACCTCCGTTCCAAATTACTTGTTATAGCTTTGGTCAAAGTCAAACATCTCTTTGACCATCAGTTCCTAAAAGTTCATACATTTTAACCACACAGATTTATAGTTTTAGATCCACATGTTGTTAAACTGATATTTGACTTTGACCAAATCTAAAATGACAAACAATTTGCAACAGAGGGAGCACTACCATTTCTGATTAAAAACCACAAAATTTTCCTTGGAACTAGGATAATAATGAACGCATGGATAGGAACATACTTCACTTTGTAATGCAGCTGTAGCAGTTTGGCGCTCAGCTGGATCAATCGCAAGCAGGGTTTCAACCAATGGTAGCGCTGATGGAGGAAAATCTTTAAATGTCTCTCTGATGCAACGTTTATAGGGTTGCTGGGGCTTGAATATTGTGGCATGCGGCAGTTTAGACTTCTTCCAATACTCCTCTGAGGGGGAACCACATAGCTTAAAAATCTTGTGCAACTGTTCTACCTGGTGAATAGTTGCAAGCAGGGTTTCAACCAATGGTAGCGCCGATGGAGGAAAGTCTTTAAATGTCTCTCTGATGCAACGTTTATAGGGCTGCTGGGGCTTGAATATTGTGGCATGCGGCAGTTTAGACTTCTTCCAATACTCCTCTGAGGGGGAACCACATAGCTTAAAAATCTTGTGCAACTGTTCTACCTGGTGAATAGTATATATTCCAGTTTAGAAACCAAGTAGTTACCATCAGGCTAGCAAATATGGCAAATCAAAACATAAACAAATGAAATATTTTGCGCAATGAGCTCACTCAACAGACCTAGAATCTAGTCATGATTTAGCAGCCTTATTGTGTGACATTACATGGCATTTGGAGGCTTGGAGCATCTTATACAACAGATAATTCAAGAACTATTGTTTTAGTGGACTAATCAATCTATCTGAATTTACTGTCAAATAGATTTATTAAAAAAACGAAGCACCTGACAAATTGCAACTCAACCATCCTAAAAAATGGAATAAAAAAAACTCGACCCAGGGGAAGAGACATCCCGAAGTTCGAGACCCTAGGTTGTAAACTCTCCACAGGAGGTCTTACCATCATGCTACAAGGACAGTCTCAATCATATTTATCAAAGCATCACACATATACATCATATAAACCTCAGAATACCCAGTTGCTGTCGCGCATATTATTGACCATATATAAATACAAGTTTTTCTTAAGCATTATCTGTAATCTCTGGCTCATACGAAATTTACTTTTACCTCAAGCCAACAAAGTGATCTTAAATTGCATAGAACACTGTAATTGTGTAAAGGACAAACATGTTAAGTGGAAAAGACAGAAGCATGCTTTTCAACAGAAGTTTAAACTAGTGTCACATTGGCAACAACCAATGACAGTGTGCACTATCCTTGAGAGAAACATTAGTCATACATTTACAATAGGTCAACACATCATTCATATCTTCTCCTAAACGATAACGACATGGCCATAAAAAAGTAACTCTCTGACAAAAGCATTAAATAAAAAGAATAGAAGACTAGAAACCGTAGAGGTCACGTTGTCCTCATCAGGAAATATCATGTTAAAAGGTCAATATTTTCAGCCACCATCCCACCACTAGAGAATTCTTTATAATGGGAACAGTTGACATACAAGATTTGACCAGTGGAAAGTAACATGACAGAATAAGGAGTTGCACCATGTTTGTCATTCTTACCTCGGTGCGCCCAGGCATAATGGGCTTCCCATAAAGGAGCTCCGCCAGAATGCATCCAGCACTCCACAAATCTATGCCTACACCATAATCAGTTGCACCTAGTAACAATTCCGGTGGCCGATACCACAGAGTGACCACCCGGCTCGTCATTGGCCGCTTGTGCCGTGGATCAAAGAATGTTGCCAACCCAAAATCCGCAATCTTAAGAATTCCATTGTTATCCAGCAGCAAGTTTGACCCCTTGATATCCCGATGCAATACATTGTTTTCATGGCAATGCTCAAGACCCGATAAGAGCTGCTGCATGTAACATTTTATCTGCAGGAGAACACAACGACATAAAACTCACATAATTCCACCAAGTAGTCCCCTTCGAAACAGAGATTAAGTCACACATACCTGAGGCAATGTAAACTTGATATCAGGGCTCGCTGCGAGCCCAGCAAGGTCATGCTCCATGTACTCAAAAACAAGGTACAGGCTACATGACATCCTGGAGGTCACCAGGCCCTCCAGTTTGACAACATTGGGGTGGTCGAGCCTCCGCAGGATCAGAATCTCCCTGGCCATGAACTTGACACTCTCCGGCTCGAGGTTGTCGAACCGGACCTTCTTGAGCGCCACGATGCGACCTGAGACCGTGTCCCTCGCTCGATACACGTTGCTGTACGTGCCCGACCCTATCTAAGAGTGAAACAGGCAGATGGGATGTCAGTAACACTAGCAGCACGACGACGAATTTCGCAAGTTTCAGAGCTCGCAAATCCGCACATATACCTTATTGAGCTTCTCAAATGTGTCGGCGCGGCGCGGGGCCCACCCGCGGAGCGCCTCCCCGGCGACTGCGACGAGCCACGGCGGCCC
>LAPY01000027.1:414486-426253 GCA_000970635.1 Eragrostis tef
CCCCCCCCCTTAGTTTTTCAACCATGGAAAAGAGATTGAGGAGAGCTGGTTGGCTTGAGGTTGAAGACGACGGAAAATATTCTCTGTACGCGAATTAGGCTCAAATTGGACCGTATCGACCAAAACTCTTGCAGCCATTTGGTCCAAACAAAATAGCTGTGGGACGTGGCTAGGGCTGGGACTTCGGTTAATTCGGTTTGATCGGTTAATTTGGTTAATTCGGTCGAAAATAAGTTCGGTCATTGGAAAATGCCACCGAATTTGTGACAAAAAAGCTATAACCGCACTAATTCGGTTCGGTTAATTTGGTTGGGTTAATCGGTTAACCAAATTAACCGCACTTTCACAATGTCCAGTGAACAAATGAGCTTTCTTTACAGGGCCAGTGGAAATGGACTTTCTTTACAGGACACAATGGGCTGTACAATTTAAACTGGGCTCAAATTCGGTTTATTCGGTGGTTCGGTTAATACAAATATAAAACCAAATTTTATACGGTTAACCGTGATAATCAAAAATCAAAACCAAAATTTTTACGGTTAACTAAAATTTTCAAAAACTTTAGCTATTTCGGTGCGGTTAATTCGGTTAACTATTTTTCGGTTAACCGCGCCCACCCTAGATGTGGCAGCCTGTAATTATATTTTACAAATCTGCACTGCACGTCTTCCACTTCCGGCGGCGGCACGCGACGCGGCTTCGACTTCCGGCGGCACGCGGACGGGGGCGCGGCGCGAGCAGCAGGGCCCCGGCTGGCACGCCGCACGCGGACGGGCGTCTGCGCGCGCACTGCGCGAGCAGTTTGCGAAGGCGGAGCAGATAGATGCAATTACTATAGTGCCCCTGTTTATGTTAAACTAGGCTGTTTAATTAACCATAAAAAATCGACGGTTGGGAAAAATTCGTGAGGAAGGAACCGCGGGTTCTTTCAAGCACAGTAGAAAAGCTTAAAAGACAATTGTCCAAAATACCCCTAGACATAAGGCTCTATAATATACATGCATTTTGTTTTATATTTTCTTTATGTGACTTAGCATGAGAATAAAATTAAATGAATAGAGAAATTAAAGTTTAACTACGTGGCTCAGTTTACCTTGCTCTCGTAAAATCTGATTCTTTTTACGATAGCATCACGTGATTCATAAGTTTAACACTACAAGCAACATCTATTTTTTTTTCTCTCCCAGCCACCGATGTTATCCACGCGGACCACGCCCAGCACTCTGTCGTTCAATTCAGCATTTGCCTCCTTTCCCAATGGCCAGCAGTCATTTACCTCCCTTCTAAATGGCTTTCAACTTTTACCCTCTTTAGAATTGGTTGGTCTAAAATTTGCCCGCTAGCTATTTTTATACCGATTGTGCCATTTTCTACTTCTTCTTCCTCCCGCCGGCGGCTGCCGCCACCATGAGCGCCGCCGCGTCCGCGTGAGCCGCGCTAACCTCGCGCGAGCTGCCGCGCGCCGCGCTCGCCCTGTCGCCTCCGTGCCGTAGTTGGTGAAGATGCTGACAGCGGCGAGCTCTGCCATGGCTGAGATTGAAACTTGGAGCGCGCCGTCACTCCCTTTCCTTCCTTCTCACCAGCCTGAGATTGAAACTTGGAGGCGCAGTTGAATCAAACAATGTTCTATCCAAAAAACGCAGAGGGAGACGCTGCTGGATCAAATCGCTTCCAGCCATCAATCTGAATACCCAATCGCAAACCTGATGATAGTATCAATCAGGATTCGCACGCACGATTACATCCAAGTTCCAAGGATTAGCTCCAAGTTCCAAGGAGCAAAACTCGTGAAGCAATTAGCAAGCTGATAAAGACACGCCTAGCAATGTTCAGAATTTGTCCCAATCTTTCACGGTACCAAGCTACAAATATATTCTCTTCTGAATTAAGCAAGTAATAGCGACAACTCGTGCACTTGTAACTGATATAGCAGCAACTATATAAATGTAACAACAGTAGCAATTCAACAAATTAAGCGATAACAATCTCCAATAACTGATTCACACTAGCAATCTCAAATAGCACAACACACGATAGATAATACCGATTTACAAGAACTCGATGTAATCACAAACCAGCAGTAGATAAATTCTCCAACCCGTGACTTAGGCAAGCACGATTCAGAGATGGGGAACCACGAAGTTCCAGCACGTACCCAGGAGAAGGATCACCTGATCACGAACTTCAGCAACCGGCAAGAGATCAACGGCAGCAATCTTCAACGATAGCAGAGGGCAACGCCTCTAGGGTTTCTTGGAGGACACCACGTCCATAAACACAATAAAACTCAACTCTGAGTTACAGGGGCGCCGGCCCTAGGCTATATGGCACACAGGCCAGCCAACACATGGTCCGACTCGACCACAACTCAAAACAGACTCGGACTCAAAACTGACTCGACACGAATCTGACAACGCAGCCATATGCGTTGGAAAGCTTATGGAATTATCTTTCCATCAAGTACTAATTCACCTCGAACGGACTCCGTATGAGGGAGATATGGTATTTCTTGTCCACCCTTGTCAGGCTGCACCAAACCGAGTCCGAATTGACTAGAACCTTCCATATACTGTAATTTCGTGACTAGATTGACATGAGGCCGTGTAGGACTTGATAGGAAAGTATGCCTAGCCCTTGAAAAGGTCTGGTCCTCCTGGATATGATCTCTAGCTCCATCAATAACCACCAATATTGATCCAATCTGAATACATGGCTTCGTGTCTCTGTTAGTTTCTTTCTTGCACAGATTAGCTCTAACAAAAACATTGCACAACATAGTGTCAGCAGATGATAGAACCTTGCATTTGTTGTCATGTTTCACAATATGAGTGAATGATCCAAACTGAATGGTTTGATTTTCAACAACACTATCTTCTGAAATAATTCGATAAGTCATGTCCACATCATCCTCTCTTTCTTGAAAGAAAGCCGTTCTCGGCTTTAACAAATGTTCAGTTGCTTTCTTCTTGTGCGCATCATTGTCTCTAATGGTGTTAGCATCAGCGATGATGTTTGTTTTCTCTTTCTCTTCAGCAACATATGAAACTAACTTATTATCATTGGATTTTAAAAGAGCTGATAGGAGTTTTCAAAGCAGTGGCTGCAGCAGCAATTGTAGCATCATTGCAAACACAAATTGCAATTGTTGGATCAGACATGACCACATCACTCTTTACTGCTGCTGTTTAAAGGTCAGGTTATTCTTCACATGCATCAATCATGATTTAAAAACACAAAATTGATTTTTTTTGACAAGGCTGCTCTTGTGCGGCAGGTAGAACGACTCGTCTCCGCTGAGATGAGCACGAGGGGATGGCCAGGGCGAGGTCCTTGCCGGAGCCAGTGAGTTCAGCCATGTGCTGGCCATGGCACGACTGACCGAGAATCTGAGGAAGAGCTGCAGGAAAAGGTGGGCGCGTGGTGGCCGTCAGCGGAGACTCGGGCAGTGGGCGCGTGGTGGCCGCCCGGTGGGAGGAAGAAGAACAAGAGAAGGACACAATCGGTATAGAAATGACTAGAGGGCAAATTTTGGACTACTCAACTCTAAAGAGGGTAAAAGTTAAAAGGCATTTGAAAGAGGGATAAATGACTACTTGCCATTGGTAACGGGGCAATTCCTGAATTGAGCCCTCTTTCTCTAGTCAGAAGAAAAGGCACAACAATCCAGCAAGCAAGGAGCGGCGAGCCACGCAAGGAAGCAAGCAGCCGAAGAGCACGGGCATCCCGGGCGGCGACCTGGGCGAGCGTGGGCCTGCCGCGCGGTTCGCCGGCAGGGGCGATGACCTGGGCCAGATCGGTGGTGCGCCTGAGGAAGGGAAGAAGGAACTGCGGCCGAGCTCGAGCCGCACAGGCCTCCCGTAATGCCCCGCGCCGATGCCTCCCGCCACGCCACGCCCACGGCCAGGCCTCACACGCCGCAGCGCCGTCCGGGCTTCACGTCCCGCGATGCCGCGCCGTCGCCCCCGGCCTCCCACGACGCCGCCGCATTCGGCGCCGCCGTCGCGCTGCCCAGGCCTCCCGCGTCGCCGGGATTCTTTCGCGCGCTCGCATCAGGGGCACTTTCGTGTCGTGCTGACGTGGAGGGGGAGGGAGCCGGCAAAGCTGCCCTTCGGGTGCTCCCGGCTTCGCCTCTTTTGGGCCACCGGCTCCCTCCGTGATTTACGAGGAAGCCGCGCAGGGAGCCGCCCGTTTGTTTCTCGTTCTGCAGAAGCAGCTCCCGGAGCCGGGCAAGAGCCGAAATAAACAGACCCTTATATTCAACTTCAAGAAATTCGTTATGCTAGGTTCATTCCATCCATTCCCGAATGGATCCTCACTTGACTTAAGCATAAAAAGTAAGCAATTCCCTTTTCTAGTTGCTGTGCTGAGTCCTGATAAAAAATATTGCAAAAGAAAGTGAAATGTCAACCATCAAATAAAAATTGGGCCCCTTCTCAAAGGTGAAATGGCCCAGCTCAGTAAAGGAAGGTTATCTGCACCTAAAAAAAAAATGAAAAAGGAAGGTTATATCCTTCGTCTCTAGTGGTCTTCGTGCATGAAGGCTCTTCTAGGCAACGATGATTTCTCCTCAAGGTTTTCCTATAGATTGAAAAAAAAATCTTAGACGGCTTTCATTAGATTATGCTTCTTTGCCCGTGTGAAACGTTTGTGAGTCAACTCGTTTCGATCAGTCTATTTTCTGGTTATTTTGTAGGCACACATAGAGATATCCATATTAAGTAGTCGCAAAAAAAAAGAGATATCCATATTACATACCATATATACAAAGCGCAGCATTTATATACGTGAAGTAACTTTGTCCAGTAAGACGAAAATCCGTCCCCTCGTCCCTCCCTCATTTTCCATGCCGCCGTCCGACTTCCCAACCCACCTTCTCGCGGAACGCCACGCCATCGGCATGTTTGGAGCCGTGCCGCCATCACCACGTCCACCCCGGCTACAGTCCCAGTGCCCCAGCCACCCGTCTTCGTCCCCCTATCCCTACGCCGCCACCGTCGCCTGCTCCACCCTCCTCCCCATTGCCCCTCGCCCCTCTCCGATTGTTCTCCCCTGCTTCCGCGTCTCCCGCCCGCGCCGCCGCGTCGCGATGTCGGCAGCCGACTCCCTCGCCATCGACTCCTCCGTGATTGGTACGCGCGCGCCTCCTCCAGTTCGCGACGGTTTTCCTCCATTTTTTTATTCCGCTGGAAACTCGTTTTGTTTTCGAGTCTTTGTTTATTCCCGTTGCATGAGCGCAGGCTCGTCGAGTGATGCGGAGGCCGGCTCGCTCGCCCCCCACCTCGGCCGGATCGTCGCGGACATGTGGAAACAGGTTGCCACTGATCAACCATTAAACTTAAGATGGTGAAACATCTGGAACTACCCAGATAATGAACCAAATGTCGGCCCTGTTTTAAGCAACTCAACATAGGATTAGACAGAATAGTAACTTTTTCAATTGTTATATCGGCACACGTTTCATTTTTGGTGTTAGGAGGCTAACAGCGAATAACTATGATTCTGATGCTGCTGCTGTTAAAGTTCGATGATGTTTTGATGAATGCCTTGATAATCAGAGCGTTTTTTCTTTCTCTCTTTCTGAACAAAGAGTGGTGTGATGCATCATCTATTTTACGTCGCCTTCCTCATAGGATTTGTAATTTTGAATATATGCAGTTAAATAGACCGATATAATTTCTTATTGAGAACCTTTGAATGCCTTGTAGGAGCATCCGGCCTGCAGAGTATTTGGGCAGACTGCAACTACAGATCATCACAGTGAATTAACTGAAATTGGTATCATCCCCTCCTTGAAGGGATCAATAGCGGGCCTGAAATTTCCATATGTCATTTTCTGCGCTCCGCCATATCGCTCTGATGATTATCCTGGGGATCTCAGGTAAACAAACCGTAAGCTTACAGTGATGCTTCCATCTTGGGCACATGCATTTATCAAAAATGGGGGAGGCTGCTGGGCTTTCAAAAATGTTCTGCACCTTGGAATTCTAGGAATATGGTCTTCTTTTCACTGAATTTTGTTTAAAATTTAACTGCATTCGCATATTCAATACAAGCTAGTATACAAACAATAGTGTGAGGTGAGTTAGATCCATAATAATTGCCGGAACATATATGTAAGACTTTGACGTGATTGAGCCAAGTGTCTTCCAGTCAAATATGTCTAGCTCTATATTTTAAGCTAAAATAAATGTCACATGTAAGTCATCCTCATGTCTCAAGACATGTGCAGAGTGGCTGCTTCGAACTGGAATGGAGAAGGCTCTTTCTTGTTCACCTCTAGCACAGCTGTATATGACTGCAGTGACAATGGATTGTGCAATGAGGTACGATTAATCTAATCTTCATATTATATACACCATACAGAAGCAGAGTCTTCGAATTTGTGGATAAAAACCTTTTTTTCTTGCAGCATATATTATATTACTTTCTGCTTACATCCAAATGCTTTCTTTCAACTAATATCTAAACTTGCCAACTATGGAACCTGCTGCCATGGTAGTTTCTTTTTTCAGTGACAGTGAAGTTTTATGGAATCCTGGTCATTTTGCTTACGCTTTCTCACAACGTTCGAGTACCACCGTCAGCTTTGTTGATTTCATTTATCTTCTTTTGTAGGACAGTCCCTGCGTGCCGATTGGTCAGAGCCCTCGCACTGATGTCCTTTTAAAAGCAGAAAATGTTGTTCTTGAGGCAGGAGGCTGTGTTCTCAGGCTAGTAGGACTTTATATATCCTCACCAACGTGCTCTTTTTATTAAAATTTCAATCATCCAGTGTTCTTTCATATAACATTTCTCTAACTTACGATTATAAATACAAAATGGGAAACTCAACTAGGGGGAGTTACGTCCACCCTAGTATTAATATGTAGGCAAGCCGAGAGTCCCAGCCTGGATGGTTGGGTGACATCCACCTCCACTCGCCATTTCATCTCAGGGGCATTCTTAACTTAATAATACAATGAACAGAACTGATATAATATTTCCTTGATTTACCACACAAATCAGATCGAGGTCCTCATATCTTCTGGTTGTCAAAAGGAACTTTGGATGCACGTCCTGATCATATACTCAATCTGATACACTATGAAGTAAGAGCTGCTACTTATTTGTGTTAGGATTATAACATGGATAAGACATTGTAGTTTGAACAGTACACTCTTTTTCTTGGCCAAGGGAGATCATAGTTATTTTTTTAAGCATGTTAGAGCTAAGGTACTTAGTGCAGGTTATGAGACATTTGCTTTTTGGTGCCACCTGATGCTGACATGTAAACAAATCAGAAATCACACATTAATCCACATTATAGCTAATGTTTGGAGCCAATTTGTTTGCCATATTTCTCTTAGGTAAGCTTGAAGCAAAGTGTATTTCTTCTAGCCACGAGTTAAGAAAAAAAAAGAACTTGGCTAACACGTCATAGATACTCCCTCCATCCTTTTATTGATGACGTTACGACAGGTTTTTTGTGCAAATTTAAACTAAAACCTTTGTCCTAACGTCATCATTTAAAGGATGGAGGGAGTACATGAACTATGGAAAGATCCCCATAGGCAAGACTAGGCATTGCCTCTGTTTTTGCCAATGCATTAGCGTCATTAGGCAATTCTTTTTGCCAACCGTAGACAAGTTAGGTTGTGAACCAATCAGGGCTTAACTAGTTTATGGATAAAACGAGAATTTCTGCTGGTATTCCTTTTTTTATTTTTTCAGACATAGGTATTCTATTGTTTATATCTGTGTGGATTAATAGATTGGGGTGCATGTTTGATATGCAGTTTGCATTTCATTAGTTCTTGCCATGTACTGTACAGGATGCGGCTAGCCTTGCAATTGCCATCATGAAAAAGAGACTACGGGGCCGCGTCTTTGTGGGCTGTGACAATCAGCCTCTTTCCAGGTCGCTGTCAAACTTCATCTTCTTCGTCCTGATCTACACTCACCCAAGATCATTTTTGCTGTGAACGAGGTTTTTGACATGAGGAAATTGATCTTTGAATTCGCAGGCAAGAAATAATGGACCTTGTTAATAGAAGTGAGAAATTTGACACAAAATTCAAAGGTTTTACTGGTTAGTATTGGTCCTGTTTCGTTGTTGTAATATTTGAATGTTAAGGCTACGTATTTGTGTGCCTATTTAGCAATTTAACATAGCCTGCATCAACCTTTACATGCTTGTAGGGACTGATGGCCCGCTGGGGAAGAGAATGGAGAATTCCAAAACTCGGGCTGAGATTGGATGGCAACCTAAGTATCCAAGCTTCACAGAATTTCTCGGCCTGAGCAATTTGTAATATTTTTTGGATGCCGCAAAATTCCTCTGTTCCACTTATACACCAAGGATATGACAAGAGACTTCAAGTGAATTATTGATTACTCAATACTACCATTTTGAGTTCAATTCTCTTGTGTGCCATATAGTGAAAGCATTGTATTATGAAATGGGACTTGTACTTGATTCACATTTTTCTTTCTTTTTGTTAAATCATGGACGCATTTCATATATATGATGGCATTGTGCTATCATTGTCTCCTCGAAGGCTCAAGCCTATTCTTCCAACGGAGTAGACACCCACGACATGATACGTTCTTCAACATTGTTATACTCCCTGTGATTTATTTTCTTGACATCCGAACAGAGTTGAAATCATCGATGGATATGGCAAAATGGTCTTTTTCTACAACTTCTTCATATTTTTAGTGACAAATTTGGAAAGATGAGAGCGTCATAGAGAAATGAAGCCGGCGAAGCTATCATTTTGTGGCTTCATGCTTCACTTTATTTTAACCTTATTTTATGGATACTTCTTTCTTCTTTTTTAAGGAGAAGCATCTGAAAAAGCACCCCTTTGGTTGAAAACATGTGAGGCCGCTAAGAAAACCATTGAAGAAGCTCTACCAAAGAGGTCTTAATCTTGAGACGGAGCATGTCAAGTGGGGTCGCATTCTTATGTATATTCTATATATGTTCATCATGAAAGGCATCAAATGCATGTGAAAACCTTGAAGCTCTGTGCTCAAATATGTGACATTGCATAACATCATGACTATGAGTTCACGGAAAAATTTGACTAGATCCCCAAGGAGCCCGTAGTTATCATCATCGATGGCAACCTTATCATCATGTTTTTTCTTTCAGTAGTCAACGTTATGGATGGTTCTTTCGGTTGATCAATCTGGGTGTTTTTTTTTATTATTGAAGGAGACATGATTGTGCTGTGCCAAAATCAGACTAATGTTACAGTGTTGGTCCTTGGTGATTTGGCTTGCCCATTGGTTTAGGCTTTGCTTGGATCCTAGTTTTCGAAAAACCAACTTTTAGAAACTGAAAGGCCTCCAAACAGAGTAGTTTCTGGACCAGTTTCTAAGATACCCAGTTTTTAGTAGATTTTACTTACTAAAAGATAATTACAACAATCTGCCGCAGTCTGCAATAAATGGAGGAACACACTGGTCATTAACTATTAAAAACTGGTTTATAGATTTAAGAAACTAAGATTCAAACAACCTCACCTACATAGAAACTAGTTATTAAGAAACCAGTGGGGATTCAAACAGAGTTTTAGTGAAACAGTCTGAAATTCTGTTTCATCAAAAATAAAATATGGTTAGTATTCGAAAAAAAATGATTGTTGTCTTTTTCCTTTAGGGGACGTGCGTGTGGTGTCGTGGGCCGACATTGTTACCGGCAAATAGGAAGGGGAATGTGAAATCAAGGCCCAGATGATCCATTATCCTGCTCAGCAATCCAATTCCCGTTTCACCGTCGCCGCCCGCAGCTTCGCCGACGAGATGACCGCCGCCGCTGCGGCCTGCTTCCATCCGGCTCCCGCCCTGAACCCGCCCCGTCGCCACGTCTCCAGAAGCTCCCTCTATCCCTCCACTTCCTCTTCCTGCTCCTGGACACCGGCCCCAACTGCTCGGCCAGCTCGCCTTCTCCCGCTCGTCCGCCGGGCGCCCGTCGTCGCCGCCTCGCTCGGTAACAGTCTGACATTCCCTGCCCCTTCTCTTGGCAGTTTTCACTGTCTGATTTCTTCAGGATTTACTTTGCGTGCCCGCCGGTCACCTTCAGTTGACTAATGACACATAATGGAAAGTTAATTTTCAACCGCTGGAATTTTGGGTTACCATTTTATGAGCCTAATTAAAGTGCATTATCTTTCTCCAACATCGATTCCGCTCGGCTTTTGGGTGGTTTTGAGCTCCATTTGCCAACTCTGACAAGGTTTTGCGATGGCCACTCTACCAGTATCACTACTAGAAACCGCTTAGTAGATAATGTTTGGGGGTATCTCTTGTGCTTGCTGCCGTTCACGCAGATACTTGTCCCGGCTATTGTTTCAGCAGTTTGTATGCTTCAGGCTATGCTTTACCACAATGTCTCTAGTGTACCGGTACCCCACTTGGTTCAGTTCATGTATGTAGCAGTTTAAAACGACCGCCTCAATTGCCATGGAAGTGTTATTATAAAGGGACATTTAACAGACTTGCTTGATAACAGTACCTTGTTTCTATGTTCTGAAATTAATATTGTATATACCATGTAAAAGTTCCAGTATCATGTTCTTTATCTTCATATCTGCACATATGATTGGAATTAAATAACACTTCCTTGTATCTTTACTGCTTCCAGAGATATCTCATGATAAAGGGTCTGGGATTTTCGGCACCAACAATGTTGGTCAGAATGATTTATTGATTGTGGGCCCTGGTGTACTTGGGCGAATCGTAGCTGAGAAATGGCAGAAGGTATTAATAGCTGTGCTTGATTTTCGCAAAGCATTTATTTGGCTCCCCCGTGGATTCAAAAGTAAGAAATCATGTCAAACTGGCATGTTGAGCTGATGACTTTGCCAAAGCAATTTTAGGCGTACAGCTGTATTAGTATGGATGTTATAATTATTTTAAGAAACTAAAATGATTCATCTCAATTGATTTGTGATATTCTAAACATTCATTTGTGAGATTCGTATTTTTGAGGGGTCCCTTTATGAGAAGTGGAGGACATGATCTTTTTCTGTCTATAGGGTGCTTTTATATTTTATATCATCTATTACATGAATTCTTTTGCCTCTATGAGTTTTGTAAGGCTAAGTCTAGATGGGGAAGTGGAGGTTAAACGTTGAAGCTATGTTGAGTATACTTTTAATATCCTGTAGGAGCATCCAGGTTGCAAAGTTTTTGGCCAGACTGCAAGCACAGACCATCACAGTGAGTTAGCAAATATTGGCATCATTCCGTCCTTGAAAGGCACCACCTTTTCTCAGAAGGTCCCATATGTTATTTTCTGCGCTCCTCCGTCTCGTTCCAATGATTACCCTGGGGATTCCAGGTAAACGAGTGTGCTGCAGTTGTGATCTGTTCTGGCTTACTTGTGAGCATAATTTCTTTTTTTCTCCTAAAAATCATGAAATTTGCCAAATTTATGTGCTCTGTGTCCATGTTAGAATGATAGTAAATTTCTAAAAATCTTCGACCTAAAAGATTTTAGATGGTATGAACGTCCAGTCTGGGTGACTGTCACATGTCTAGGATGTTCAGATTGGGGTTTCATATCCGAACCAAACTTGACAGGAAACTGGGCATCTCATTCATACTTAAGTAGCTGTTAATTCAGCACTTAAGTGCTATTAGATATCTTTTGATGGATGCACAGTTGTTGAGCCACATACATGAAATGTCTAGTCTAACAGCTGTATCAAACTGCCAATGGTGCGGTGTCATACAGAGTGGCACAGATAGATGATAAAATCTGACATGTTTTTTTTTT
>LAPY01000028.1:26188-42204 GCA_000970635.1 Eragrostis tef
TGGCGACTGGTAAAGCAACTCATCTGGTGAATAACAAGAATGAACCAGACAATGAATTCATCTTTTAAGTTGTTACTAATGCTACTTCAAATCAAAGCTTTGATGCTCAGTGCTGCAGGAATATGTTAACTGCTGCCTGCATTTCGGAGAGGAGAGAAACAAGGTGTATTCAGGGCTGCATTATTTGTACATTCCGTGCAGTCATTCTTTGTAATTAGAGCTGAATACTTGTGTCTTCCTCATGACGTGAACTTCTCATATAATATATTTGTTTTCATTGATGTTATCTCAGGCAGTCAAAGGAGCTTCATAAGAGCTGGCACAACTGAAAGTTAGAGACCATAGACAAAAGAGTGATAGAAGAAAGACTCCAAAGAATGAAAAATCTGAAAGAGCGAAGGATCCTGAGCCATTGTACATATTTAATCTCCACTGTTCTAGACCATCAGCTGTATTCTCACATTGATTTATTGTTTTTGAATTATCCAAGACTTCGGTCAACTATAGGCCCTGCAGGTTCACTTTCACACCTGGTGATCTTATTAAGTACTACCGGGAATCTTCCCTGACGCGCACAGGGCAACGCGCGAGCGTCTGACGCCCACGCGATTCCGCGTTCCGCACTATGCTTCTTCCTCCTCCCGACGCGGCCCAACCGGCCCAACTACTGCGGCCCACCACCACCGGAGCTCGTCGGAGATCATTCACGTGCCGCCGCCGTCGACGAGCGTGCCGTAAAATCCCTTAGTGCGCGTGGGCTTGTACCTTAAGAGTCCATACCGTCTCCTCCGACCATAGCTACCAGCGGCGAGCCGGAGAATTTAAGGTTACGGCAAAACCAAAGAATTTAGGGTGGCTGCGGGATCTGAGAATTTAGGGTTGCGAACGGCCGTAGAATTTAGGGTGGGTGGTGGTTGTGGGCGGCGGGGGCGAGAGGTTGAAGATGACTAAGGTTGAAAATAACTCGTTGCTGGGCCGCGGGCTGTTGAGTGGTTGCTGGGCCGGATGGCCCGCGCGGGAGGGGGTGGGTGGACGACGGCTCTGCGTTGACATGGGCGGAAGCGACGCGCTCCCAAGTACTACCATTATAGAAATCATGTTAATTCAATTTTGAACTAAACCAACTGGTCTAATGTGATTAAAAAATTCTGAAGGTGATCTTATTCAGTACTACCAATCTTATTAAGTACTACCATTATAAAAATCATGTTACTTGTAGCAGCAGTGAGACTACAAGTTGCAGAGTGCACTTCGAAGAATAAAATTAATTATATCAGTGGATGATTTGTTTTTTAAAAACATGAATGATTGTTCATAAATGATTCCAATAAAAGGGTGGGATAACAAACCTGCTTCCCTTTGCAATGCGGTTGTAGCTTGCTGTGTTTTTTTTTTAAAAAAATGTTTTTCCCGATTTACGCCACATCGCATGATGTACACGTACTGTGGTTCATGTTTTCATTTAGTTATATCTATATATATTAGCTCTTTTTCACACAACTTGTCTTCGCAGAAAAGTTTCTTTTCCCTTGGCAACGTTTGGGTAAATTGCTATATTACCAAATAATTTAATTGTGGATTTTTTTTTTACCAGCCCGTGGCAACGCACGGGCACTTTTGCTATAGTTATAATATTTGAGGATTATTTTATACTTTAATAAGATACTAGCTAACCAAAAGATATATAGAATTGCAAAAACAATCTTATTTTACCTTTATAATAATATAATATACGGTGTCAGTATCATTCTGGAAAATTTAACTCAAATTGTAACTTTTAAATGAAGGGAAAAATAATATCAGAAAATACATTACACCGGCTTAATAAATAATATAAGTTAAGCCAGCCAAGATTTCGTAGCAGATGAAACGAAAAAATAAAATGGACTTTTTCCTCTTTTATCCTCCATCTTAGCGTGAGCTTGAGACGACAACGTTGTGACTAATAACAAATTCTACATCAATGCATTGCACATGCATGCAGGTCCCATTCTACGTGCACACGGGCATGCTGTCGAGCGCCGTGAAGGCCAAGCTCAGGCCCTGGTTCGTGGCAACGCCCGACGGGTACACGCGTACGGCGGCGCGATGGATCGGGCGCGGTCCGCTGTGCGTGCCGGGCGCCGCCCAGAAGCTGCAGTGGTGCCTCACCGGATTCGTGCCGGACAGCATCCACGATTGGTACCGGATCCGCCTGCATCTTCAGCACAGAGCAATCCTTCGCGGGGCTCATAAGGTAGACATCAACGGAAATTCCGAGGGAAAGTTAATTGAAGGCCTTCTACATCAATGCATTGCACATGCATGCAGGTCCCATTCTACGTGCACACGGGCATGCTGTCGAGCGCCGTGAAGGCCAAGCTCAGGCCCTGGTTCGTGGCAACGCCCGACGGGTACACGCGTACGGCGGCGCGATGGATCGGGCGCGGTCCGCTGTGCGTGCCGGGCGCCGCCCAGAAGCTGCAGTGGTGCCTCACCGGATTCGTGCCGGACAGCATCCACGATTGGTACCGGATCCGCCTGCATCTTCAGCACAGAGCAATCCTTCGCGGGGCTCATAAGGTAGACATCAACGGAAATTCCGAGGGGAAAGTTAATTGAAGGCCTTGATAGGTTGGACCTGGATAGGCTTACATCCGTAGCTACCTGCAGCTGGTTGGTATGAAGAAAAACAGTGACGTATTGCTCCTGCAATTTAGGACCGAGAGGATAATGACATGGTTATATAGAAAGAGATTTCCCTATGTGCAAGGAAAATCTCACGTATGGAATTTTGCATTTATCTTGCCGGATACGAGAAACATCAATATAAGCTGAAATGCTATATAGTTGGATCATCTCACAAACAATAAAATATGGATAAATTCATGATAAAGACTTGCAAGGACCATGACTTATGCAACTCAACTTTTAAGGAAATAATTACACAATTCAGTTTTGAACAACTACCTCTCGTCCACCACCTCCAGCACCTTGCACCATCTCCCTGCGCCTTCCTCAAGGTCCGTGTTGAGTGTTGGCCTCTTGCAGCTTGTAGCCTTTCTCTCTTATCCACGCAAGTGTCTCTTAGACACCCACCCAGACGTCAGTCATCCTTAAGCACAGGTGACACGGATGCTTGACGATGCAGGATGCCACGCTTCATGTGTTTATTTTGTGACACGCTGCGCGGTTGTGTCATGTGTGCGCTCTCACTCACCAATTGGCCTAGCTGTCCCACACGCCATACGCTACACCTACCAGATCCGTGCTGGCCCTTGAGCCCACTACGACCTTTAGCCAAACAGCGACCGCACTCCATCTTGTCCAAATTTTGCCACCAGGGGTAAATTTGTCTTTACCAATTGACACCGTTTAGCTATGTAATGGATGACAATGTTTATTAAGGTAGAAAAGTTCAATGCAATTGCTAATAAGGAACCAAATGTTATTTCTGGCTAGTTCCACAATATCTAGAGCTAAAAGTTTTCTATAAGTGCAATGTGAAGTCCATAGGAAATAGATAAGAGTGGATGAATATCTGGTGGTAAGATATCTGTATAGAAGTTTTTAGAAATTGTTTCAGATACAGTTAATCTAGATGATTTGTAATAAAGCTACAGAGTGTGAGGGCCTAGTTTATTATCGGGCACTATTAGTGAATGAATTTTAAGCTCTTTCCTGTTCTCAGAACTCGGTCACTCAAGCGAACCACCTTTTTCTCTATAGATGGTTCTACGAATGTATACTAGAGTTCAGTGAGAGTGGTTAGATTGCTTGGAGGCTCTGTGGTCACTACTACCATCTCCATATGCCGTTATACTAGAACATATAATAGTTGATGTAATAGAGAGCATAACTGTTGATAAATGATTATATGATACAAATAGTACACTCTTACTTACATGGATAATTTATTCTAAGCTACAAGTTAATAACTGAGTTTGTAATATAAATATCCTAGAATATACGATAACACAGAATGCGCTCGATGAGCACCCAACACGACTAAGGAACATCCTCGAGTAAAGTAAACAATAGCACGGTTCGCAGCTCTATGGCAAGATCCTAGACGAGTTAGTTACCTCTACATGCAGGAATTAAACCACGATGGTGAACAGACGCGAGCGGGCGACATTGACATGAATGAGAGAGGTTTTGTGTCAGGTTACACTGGGGTATAAGGGAACATGTGTGCTGCTCAATTCAAAGTGTTAGATTGTTAGTTTCTCTGATTATCATTTAATTTTTTTAACTACGTTAGAAAATTATTTTGCGAGAAATCCTTTTTATGCCATTGGTTGGGTCCTTGTGTTATATACACATCAATGCCATCTGATGGCTTTCTTTTTTTAACCGTTTTGCTGCCCACCAGTCTTCTGGGCTTTGTCCTATATATGTGTATATGTTCCTAAGTTTTAAGCCTTTCACTTTAATTTTATTCTATGATGAGTATATACTTACTTCGTGTTGAAAATAGTAAGACTTTTATCCATCTAGATAAATATATCAATGTATATGACTGATACAGTTAGAAAAGAGTGACATAGTTGTCTTCGCCCTGGCTGTAACCTTATTATTTCTTTGTTGCCCTTGGAAATTAAGCATATTTATTTGTTGTCCTTGCAAAGGAAAAGTATCTGATGTGGTCTCCTTCCATGACCATGTATACACAACATCCATTTTTTAGTATATATACGTTGAAATTTAAATGCACACCACTTGGCATATGCGTCTAAGGGTGAGAAGAGAACGAGAAGCGGACAGTAAGAGAGAACTCTTTTGTCACTCCATTCGTTATTTAAAACATCAACAAAAATACAATTTCACCAAACATTTCTACACCATCATCACATATGTTGCCACATACGATTTACATGCACACACATCACTATGGGCGCGCACATGGCGTGGCTACAGAGGCATGTCCAGTGCTTGCTTCTTTAGACACAGACATCAACCGCATCTAAGGGCAAGCACTGAATGAGAAACGAAAAATAATAAAAGTCTTTGTCGCTCCATCAGTTATTTAGTACACACTTGCAAAATTTCAACAAACATTTGTTATTTCATCAATGCAAATGTTGCCACACAAGATAGACATTCACACAACACTGTAGACGTGCACATGCACGGTGCAGCTACAGAGGCACGTCTAGCGCGTGCTTATTTACACACATACATGTACATATGCATGGATGTCGTTCAAACTTACATGCATACCAACTTGCCCGCCACTTCTATGGGAGAGCGGCAAACGGACGCTGGCCTTGGAAGCTGCCCGGGGGGTCGTAATTGCAGATGATGAAGGTGCCGAGATTCCCCGCACAGACGATGCCTCCACAGCCAATGCGTGTCGTCTGACGCCACACCACATTCGTGTAGGCTATGCACTGCGACGTCTTGCCAGCATCACAGGTGTTGGTATCGTAGTGATAGTACACCTTCTGAGCCACCCACCACTTCACCGCGTCCCCCACAGTCCACGCCTGCCCGGCAGGAGCCCGGAGGAGGTTCTCGCCGTATGGCCCACCGGAGAACTGGAGAAGGCAGTCGTTCCCACGCGTTGCCGCATAGGTCTGCGCGTACTGGGCAAGTACAGGGTCCCAGACCACCGGGCCAACGCCCACCGCGGCGCGCGCCTCGTTGTGCAGGTTCACGACGCCCTCTGCCGTGTTCTGGGCGGAGACGACAGCCGCAAGGGCAACGGCCGTGGCCACGACAAGGGCAATTAGGCTCTTGGAAGACGCCATGCCTTTGTTTGTATGTAGTTTGCTTGTGTCGATGTGTTGAGAGGGACCTTGGACATTTGCCTGTATTTATAGCGAATGGATGTGGAAGAGGCAATGGTAAGTGGTGGTCACGACGACGATCGAAGGATAATTAATGGAAGATAGACTTCGTACCTTTGCCCGGTTCCTTGTACTGCATCATGATCTGAAAGTTTCCTGGTACAATTATTCTTATGTCTTTGTCTATGACTACAGCAGCTGGTTCCATTACAAAATTTGGATAGTTTTGTTTGGATGTGGTTGATCGAGTCACGTGTTGTGTTGCAGAGTGAATATTGCCGTGTACAGCATGCATACTTCGATGTTAGTGTCGATTGAGATCTTCACTTCACTGGATGCCACATCTTTAGACCAAACACTAAAATCCCCTTCGTTGCCTTTCGCATTCAGTACCTTGTTTTTTAATAGCTTAATGCACATATAATTGATTATCTGACCTAAAAAAAGGATTGTGGGTTGGGTCTCAGCGCGATCAGTTCCATATGTTTGAAATGGAGGATTTTGACAATCTAAATAACAGGCTAGTATTCTATTAAAAACACTGAATAGTATTCAGAGAGTAGTTATCGAATTATAATAATATTTAGTTAATTTGCATTGTTGCTGACCTCGCCGCCGCCTGAGGAGTGTTGTCTGCATTGGACGTACCACTTCTGAGAACAACTTTTTGGACATTAGCCATTGTCTGGGGCTCTCTGAGCTGATTGAAACAAACGCTCCACTCTAATGCTATATCCTCTCTCCTGTGGAGCTTCTCCTCCCGCCTCCGTGGTTTGTCCGGCGAGCGAAATGCAGGCCAGGCGGCGTCTTCCGACGAGCATGCAGACCGGCATCCGCTTAGCCTCCAGCATTGTCCGGCATGCAGGCACAAGCGCGTCATGCAAGCACGTGGGGCATCTAGCAAGTCCGCGGCGAGCGCTTGGGCAGCTAGCGGGCCTTGCGCCGGACTCCGACGAGCTCGCATGAGAGCATGACTGGAATGGAGCTGTCGGCTCTTGGCTACCATTCATTTTTTTTTCGATCTTGTCCTCATCATTGCAAAACACTAGGTAGTATTGGTGGGTGGATAACAATGACCATCAGATTATCATGCTAGCTAGCTAGTGTTTTTGTTTTCATAAAATACTAGCCAGTTGTTTTGAACGGTAAAAATCCTCTTGAAATATCACATGAGCATATCTGATGTTTTTCTTTGCCAAATATTTGATATAGCTGCAGCCTAGAATCCTACATGGGATTATTATCACCCTGTGTCCCATAGATATTACAGCGAATCTAGGCATTCCATTGAACAACAATTTGGACGGTATATCATGGCAGGGGAAGGGTAGGAAGACCCAGTGACGTTCCCGCCGCTGGGGTGGGTGGAAGCCGGCGACTTGGCGGTGAGCATGCTCACAAGGCAGCTGCGCGGTTCATCCTTTCGGGAGGAGGAAATAGAGCTGCTGGCAGTCGGATTAAATCGAAAGGTTCGTACATGTCAGTTAACTGACGGGACAGCGATTTTAAGGCAATTGAAAAGTAACACCTCTCCTTTTGTAAACAGTTTGATATTCAAATTTCAATATCTTCAGAAAAAATAAGTATACTAGTGGTTATAACACAATTGTACTAGTGGTTCTTAAAAATAAAAGATTTGGAGCAACAGAATAGCTTATTTGAAAATTGAATGGTCATTGCTAATTCTTACTAGTAGTTGATCTTAAGTATCTTGTATGAATAAGTTGGACAAAATTTCCTACCCTGTCTCTTCGCTTCTTTTCATATTACATATTCATAGTTATGCTATTGTGTATAATATTTTGTTTATCCGGTGGAGCATGCTTATTCCTGATGTTAATACTTTGCAAGTATATCTTAGGACATGAGAATGTCAGAGATATGACCAAAACAATGGCCTAACTGCCCATCTATCCAATAGTTCACAAACCAAAACTTATATTGGTTTTGAAATTCCTGCTTAAGTGTACACGGAAACTCCCATCCATGTCCCTAAAGAAAGTTGTTTTGAAATTGTCCTAAGCCAAACTTTTCAAATTTTGACTACAAATATTTTTTTCATGTGTTAAGTTTAGAAATGTGAAATTCGATATGAGTAGATTCATATTGAAATATGAATTCATAAAAGTACACACTGTAACTAGATATATTTTATGATATTTTGTAGCAAAAAGTATTAATCAAAGTTATGACCTGGAGGCTGTGTCAATGTCCACAACGACTTCCTTTAGGGATTGGGAGGGAGTACATGAAAATAATAATGGTCTGTTGCCCATGTATCCATTAATTATGAACAAACCTTTGACCTCTAACCATCTTAAGGGCCGTGTAATGCACAACAGAAGGTTACAAAAAGTTCCAGGCCAAATATATTCTCTGAACGTTTCTTAACAACTTTTAGTCTTGAATAATAATTACAATGCCGAAGCTAAATTGAGAAAGCCTACAGTTAGTGTAGTTTAAATGGTCTTATCTATGGGCCTGTCCATTGATCGTGTGTTGCCATATCTTGTCTACCCATTCAACTTCAATATTTGAAATAATGTTAGTACTTACCCAATTTCAATTTAGATTACTAGTGAACTGATTGCTTGACATTTTAGCTTTGGAAACTTAGTTTGTAGTCATGGATAAGTGCACTAATAATCTTGGAGTAACTCCTCCAGTTCTTCTCCCCACCTAGCTAGTTCACACCAAGAACGGTTACAAGTTGGTGGTTTGTCAGAGTTTACACGCACCACCAACGCAACGCAATCAATTTTGTGAAGTATGAAACAGTGAATTTATGGCGTCAACATGTGCCAGGAAAAAATACACTGGTATCTACGATAAATAGAGCTCTTGGAATTTTTGTACTTGTGCTGGCGGTACGACAGCAAAGGTGGATATCGAATTTTCTTTCCTATAGTGCAGGCTATATGATCGTTTTGAACATTTTCAAAATTGTTGAAACTTATTAAATTGGTAACTCTGGATGTTTTTTGTTAGGATTTGATCTTATTCCTTATCGGCATGATGATTATAAGTTTAGTACTCACGTGTTATGAGCTGATAGTATTTTCTGTGGTACAAAAAAACGTGTCCTACAGCAAGACTTTAAATACCTAACTCTGGCTATGTTTCATTTCCTTGCACAGAACTCTCCTAAACCTATAATTCTTTCGTAGGTTTTAATGCATACCACTTTTGCAACCGCGTCAGAGAATGAGAAATTGAGCAACAATAGAGAAGTCTTTGTCACTCCATCAGTTTTTTTTTATACACACAGGCAAAAGTACAATCTCAAACAAACATTTTTATTCCATAATTGCAAATGTTGCCACACAAGATAAACATTCACACAACACTGTGGACGTGCACATACATGGTGCCTCTACAGAGGCACGTTCAGCGTGTGCTTATTTACACACATACACACATATGCGTGAAAGTTCAAACTTACATGCACTAACTTGCCCGCCACTTCTAAGGGAGAGCGGCAAACGGGCGCTGGCCCTGAAAGCTGCCTGGGGGGTCGTAATTACAGATGATGAAAGTGCCGAGGTTCCCTGCACAGACGACGCCTCCGCAGCCAATGCGCGTAGTCTGGCGCCACACCACATTCGTGTAGGCTATGCACTGCGACGTCTTGCCGGCGTCACAGGTGTTGGTATCGTAGTGATAGTACACCTTCTGAGCTACCCACCACCGCACCGCGTCCCCCACGGTCCATGCCTGACCGGCAGGAGCCCGGAGCAGGTTCTCGCCGTACGGCCCGCCGGAGAACTGGAGCAGGCAGTCGTTCCCACGCGCCGTCGCATAGGCCTGCGCATACTGGGCAAGTACGGGGTCCCAGACCACCGGGCCGACGCCCACAGCGGCGCGCGCGTCGTTGTGCAGGTTCACAATGTCCTCTGCCGTGTTCTGGCCGGAGACGATGGCCGCGAGGGCAACGGCCGTGGCCATGAAAAGGAAAATTAGGCTCTGGGAACACGCCATGCCTTTTGTTTTGTGTAGCTTGTGTCTGTGAGATGATAGGGGCGTTGCACATGTGTCTATATATATAGCATAGGGGTGAAAACGGGTCGAATACTGGCAGATAGTGCTTATCCCGTATCCTATGTTATATTTTTTTACTCGGATCCGGAGTCGGAGCGGATAGTCCTGGATAATTATTTTTGCATCCCATACCCTGTCCCATATTTTTTGTTCGAATTCGGAGTCGGATACGGGTATTATCATGAAGTTTGAAAAGATGAAAAATTAAAGGTTGAAGAACAATTAGAGTAAAGAAAAATATATTAACTATTGATATACACGATAAAGAGCAGATTGACTCTTATTTATCTTAATCTTTCGATTTTACACTATATTATTGAGTGTATAATGGTTATAAACTTACTTAGATCACATGATACTCGGATTCGGGACGGATATCACTCGTCTCATATCCTATCCAGCAAATATTTTTCGGACTCGAATTCGGGCACGGATAGTGTTGGGTAATTATTGATGCATCCTATATTTGTCCATATTAATTTTTTCGGATTCGGCAGTCGGTCGGGCGGATATTATCCGTCGTGTTTTCACCCCTACTGGCCAGTATACACACACGATGGGCGTCCGTAGCAAGTCGAGTCGGCGAAAGAGAGATCGGTTCCGCTCCGCCGGCGACGACGTCGACATGGTCAGCGCCCTCGACCAGCGCTCCTGGCCCATGTTCAGGACGGCCAGCGACGTCTATATTTGCTAATTTTTTTTCGGATTCGGCAGTCCGTCGGGCGGATATTATCCGTCCCGTTTTCACCTCTAATATAGCATGTGGATATGGAAGAGGCTGTGGTTAGTGGTGGTCACGACTATGATCGAAGGATAATTAATCGAAGATAACCTTCGTTTACTTATTCCTTCGTCCCATTTCTTGTAGACATCATTATCTGAAAATTTCCCGGTACATATTCTTGTCACTTCGTCTTTGTCTGTGGCTACTGGTTCCATACAAGTAACACTAATTTGAATAGTTTTGTTTGGGCCAGCGCCGGGGTAGGCGGACCAGCGGCGGGAACGCCTGGGAGTCTGGGACGGGAGAATGATGAAGATTGGGCAGCTGCGAAGTTCATCCTATCAGGAGATTGAACAAGAGCTGCTGGCACTTGGATTCAAATCGGAAGGCTGATGTCAGTTGACTAAAGGGACGGTTATTTTCAACCTGCTAACAATTAGCACCTGCCCAAAAACATGTCTTGGCATTCAAATTACAATATATGGGAAAAAAATATGGCAACGTATTGTAGTTCTTAAGCATCAATTATTCTTTCAACAGAATAGCTTGTTTGAGTATTCAAATGGCCATTGTTTACTAGTAATTGCTTTAAATATTATGTAAGAACAAGAATATTCCACCTGGCTTCTACACTTCTCTTTTGGTATTACTTGTTCATTAGTTTTACTATTTTGAACAATATTTTGTGAGGTTGAAGGAGCATACTTATTATTGACGTTAACACTTCGCAATTATATCTTAGCACAGGAGGAGTCAGAGATATGATCGAAAATGGCCAACATTCGTTTTGAAATATCTGGAAAAAGTAATGCTTCAATGTACAAGGAATAGATGAACATAACTATGGTTTGTTGCGCTGGTATCCATTTTGAACAAAGCTTCATTTGACCTCTAACCTGGCTAACGGGCCCTGTAATTAACATCAGAAGGTTAAAAAAGAAAGAGGATGTTGAGGCCAGCCAAAATAATTCTCAGAATGTTTCTCAACAACTTTGAGTGTATTCTTGAAAAATAAGTATAATAAAGCAGCTAAATTGAGGAAAAAAATATAGCTGGTGTAATTTAAATGAACTTATAACATATAGGCTCATATCCACTGATCGTGTTTTGCCTTCTTGTCTACCCATTTGACTTGAATATTTGACATAGCTTTAATAGTTACCCAATTTCATTTCCGGTCACATGTGAAGTGATAGTTTGCTATTCAAGTTTTCAAACCTTAGTTTATTGCCATGGATAAGTGCACTCGTAAATCGTAATTTTGGAATAGCTCCACGCATACTTCTCCCCACCTAGTTGACACCAATAATCAGTACAAGTTGATGATTTGTCAGAGTTTCCACCCACTATAAACATGAATAATGTTGAAAGGTACGCAGCAGAGAGCTTAGGATCAATATGTATGAAAAAAAATTAAATGTTGGTACTTACGCGGCAGAGAGCTTAGGATCAATATGCATGAAAAAATTTTGGTAGCTAGGAGAAATAGAACATGAAATCTTTTGTACGGGTGGTAATTCCATCAGCGCACTTACCAAATTTGCTTTTTCATGTTATATAATCCCATCAGCAACATACAATTTATTTATTATCAGTTTTGAATATTTCAAAATAATTGAAATTTATTAGTTTCATAACTCTGGACAAATTTTTTCAGATTATATATTGCACCTTATCGGCACAACGATGATAATTTTGGACTCAAATGTAATGCGAATGGTAGTATTTTTTGTGGACAATATTTTTTTAATTGTGTCTTATAAAAAGATATATCATTCTTTTTTTAGGCTTGAAGCGCATCAGATCAAGGGAGAATCAGTGAACTGGCTTGACAAATTAAATGAAATGTCTACTTAAGGGTCTATATCAAATAAAAATGAGTTACATTGGGAAATTTTAATATAGTCCGTGAAGAAAATAAAATATGAACTAACTTTCCTCCATTTTTACAAGGATGTAATACTAAAATTATACTAAAATTGATTTAGAAGGAATTATTCAAAGAACCACAAACTTATTTATATGGTAACTCGATCTCCATGGAGTATAAGGTAAATCTCAATGCATCCTTTCATAAGCAGTAAAATTCTATGCTACACATGTATCTTTTGCTGACTTGGCAAAGTAATTATGAGGAGAGAGGAGGCAAATTTTCATCTCTTGTGAGAGCCTTTTCGTCTTTATGAAAGAAAGCTGGTTGTCTTTCCTAAATTTTGTCTTGGAAACAATGAAATGGAAGTATGCATTGAGAATGGACTAAGAGTAGTCGACCGTAAAACTTGTGACTTGCGGGGCTTTTGACGACTTTGCGTCAACTTTTAGCTTTGTTTGGGTTTGATACAGGCCCACGGCCCATGCCAGCTAGACCCGGTCCACATCTTTGCTGGGTTGTGATTACTAGTATAGTGCACTTGCTTTTCTGAAGCCAGCCAGTCTCAGCAATTGCTGATCTGACTGGAGTTGAGCGATTATTATGAAGTCACGATTCGTCCAACTCTGGCGGATGAGATGTGTTTCAGTGGGTCTGTTCAAGTTGAGCTGCGGCCATGTTCAGTTGCCTTGTCCACAGGACTCTGGTTAATGGTTATTATCTAGTCGCCAATTAGCTTAGATACAATCGACTACCTATATCATCCAGTAGTGGATACAGTAGCCTCCAAAACTAGTACAACCAGTGCGTCTCTTTCATTTTCCAGTGCACCAAGGACATGCAGTTTAACAGAAATTAGGTAAGGCAGTTGGACCAGCCATGTGAAAATCGTTGACAGGTTTTATGATCGGAGATGACACGTCGTACACCTGCTGTTTGCATCCTAGTACTACAAGGCACAACCATACAAAAGGGAGTGAGAGCGTGCGAGGTCTAGTAGGAAGAGGATGGCCATCCACGGCGACGACCTGCAGCACCAGGATCCATGGTTCCTCTCGCTGGCCGCGCTCGGCGCCATCTACCTCGCCGCGGCGGCGTTCCGTCTCCTGGCCCACCTCCGCCGCCGCTACGGCGCGTGGGCCGTCGTCACGGGGCCGACGTCCGGCATCGGCCGGAACATGGCGCTGGAGCTCGCGCGCCGCGGCCTCAACGTCGTCCTCGTCGGCCGCGACCCCGCCAAGCTCCGGGACATCTCCGACACAATCGTCGCCACTCACGCCGTGCAGACCAAGACCGTGGTGTTCGACCTCGCCCTCACCTCCACAGCTCAAGGTTCGACACAGAACTTGTGCTAAAACCTTGCTCACTGTTATCATGCATCCCGTCACACCGATGATGTCTCGACGGATGCGCATGCAGGTGACGAGGCAGCGCGGCGGCTCCGGGACGCCGTGGCCGGGCTGGACGTGGGCGTGCTGGTGAACAACGCCGGCGTGGCGAAACCGTGCGCGGTGTACCTGCACGAGTTCGACGTGGAGGCGTGGGTGAGGATGATACGCGTGAACCTGTGGGCGCTCACGGAGGTCACCGCCGCGGTGCTGCCGGGGATGGTGGCGCGCCGGCGCGGCGCCGTCGTGAACATCGGATCCGGGTCAACGGAGGCCATCCCATCCTTTCCGCTCTACTCGATCTACGCGGCCACCAAACGGTACTTAATTACTTTTGTTATCTGCACACCACAGGTTTACACAGACTGATTAGTATCAATCGTTCGTTGAGTTAATCGTCGAATCAGGTACGTTGCTCAGTTGTCCAGGAGCCTTTACGTTGAGTACAAAAGCAAAGGGATTGATGTCCAGTGCCAGGTAACAATTTTTTTTTCCTTTTTGGCGAAACATAAGCACCAGCTACTCGAGTGTCAGTCCGTTCCGATATAGTAGGAATGACATTCAACATAAATTGTGAGGGCTATTTTTGGCATACTCAGTTACTTGAAAAGAATGTTTCTCAAAAAAAAAGTTAAATTGTGAGGGCTATTTTTGGCATACTCAGTTACTTGAAAAGAATGTTTCTCAAAAAAAAAGTTAAATTGTGAGGGCTATTTTTGGCATACTCAGTTACTTGAAAAGAATGTTTCTCAAAAAAAAAGTTAAATTGTGAGGGCTATTTTTGGCATACTCAGTTACTTGAAAAGAATGTTTCTCAAAAAAAAAGTTAAATTGTGAGGGCTATTTTTGGCATACTCAGGTTTCCTATTTAGTGGCCCATTTGCATTGTTTTAAAAAACATTCCAACCTCAAGTGAGTCACTTTGGATCCAAGTGCGCATAAACGGACCAATGGAGTATATTTTGCATTTCTGCCAAAAAAGATTCTTGTGATAGATGATTGGCTGCCCAAATGCCAATGTGCAACCGAGCAGTCCCAGGTGAACTCTGAACCGACCTGCATCTGCATAGTTGCCACATGCGTTCTGGCAAGTGGCGACTTGATTAGAAACTGCGAGCATCATGTCTGGCACCTTTTCAGTTAAACATTGAACACCGAAACCGTGCGCGGTGTACCTGCACGAGTTCGACGTGGAGGCGTGGGTGAGGATGATACGCGTGAACCTGTGGGCGCTCACGGAGGTCACCGCCGCGGTGCTGCCGGGGATGGTGGCGCGCCGGCGCGGCGCCGTCGTGAACATCGGATCCGGGTCAACGGAGGCCATCCCATCCTTTCCGCTCTACTCGATCTACGCGGCCACCAAACGGTACTTAATTACTTTTGTTATCTGCACACCACAGGTTTACACAGACTGATTAGTATCAATCGTTCGTTGAGTTAATCGTCGAATCAGGTACGTTGCTCAGTTGTCCAGGAGCCTTTACGTTGAGTACAAAAGCAAAGGGATTGATGTCCAGTGCCAGGTAACAATTTTTTTTTCCTTTTTGGCGAAACATAAGCACCAGCTACTCGAGTGTCAGTCCGTTCCGATATAGTAGGAATGACATTCAACATAAATTGTGAGGGCTATTTTTGGCATACTCAGTTACTTGAAAAGAATGTTTCTCAAAAAAAAAGTTAAATTGTGAGGGCTATTTTTGGCATACTCAGGTTTCCTATTTAGTGGCCCATTTGCATTGTTTTAAAAAACATTCCAACCTCAAGTGAGTCACTTTGGATCCAAGTGCGCATAAACGGACCAATGGAGTATATTTTGCATTTCTGCCAAAAAAGATTCTTGTGATAGATGATTGGCTGCCCAAATGCCAATGTGCAACCGAGCAGTCCCAGGTGAACTCTGAACCGACCTGCATCTGCATAGTTGCCACATGCGTTCTGGCAAGTGGCGACTTGATTAGAAACTGCGAGCATCATGTCTGGCACCTTTTCAGTTAAACATTGAACACGGTCGTTGCTGCAGGCACCACTGTTCGTGGACACCAAGATGGCGTCGAGCGTGGCCCGGGCCAAGCGCTTCTCGCCGTTCGTGCCGACGTCCGACGCGTACGCGCGCGCGGCGTTGCGCTGGATCGGCCGGGGGGCGCTCTGCGTGCCCAACGCCGGCCACCGCCTCCAGGCGTTCCTCTGCGCCGCCGTGCCGGACCGCGTCCACGACTGGCTCCCCC
>LAPY01000028.1:60462-73671 GCA_000970635.1 Eragrostis tef
AGCTGTACAACGTCGTGGCGGCGGCGGGTCTTCCCGTCGCTGGCTGCGCAAACCCTAGATCGGAAGGGTATGTCGGTGGGGAAATGGCGGCGCGGTGAATCTCGTACCGTGCGTCCCGGCCCCCACCTTCTCTTTATACGCGCAGGCGACAGAGGCCCACCAGCCATGGAAACGGGCTGGACGCCTCCGATCAGGGCGCGATCAAGCCCAAGGCCTTTGGGCCTTGAGGGGTAGGGAGATCAACCTAATAATCTCCCCCTTGATCTCATCTTTTATCATTTTTTTTCTTTTCTATTTTCTCTTGCTTTGTCATGGATTTGTGCATAGAGCATGTTTCATCGTCACGGTCATAACTTACCGATAGAATCAACAGCTACAATACATGCCTCCAATCAAAACAGATCTTCTAATCTTTTGGGCCCTTCGACTCCTGAGATCATAGGCTGTCCCTTAACCCTATGCTGGCTACGTGCACCTTGAACACGTTGGGTGGTAAGCCTTTCGTTAGCGGATCCGCGAGCATCTCTTCTGATCGTATATGCTCGAGACTTATACTTTGATCTCAGACTCTATCTTTCACAACATAATACTTTATGTCAATGTGCTTGGTAGCGGCACTTGACTTGTTGTTGTGTGCATACGAGACTGCGGGTCCGATCAGGGCGCGATCAAGCCCAAGGCCTTTGGGCCTTGAGGGGTAGGGAGATCAACCTAACAGGGAGCAATCAATTTCTATTGTTTAATAATTGCCGTGTTGTTGCCGGTCTGGGTCTCCTGGGTTTACTGGGTCTTAAGCCTTTGGATTGACTGGAATTGTTGGGTTCGGGTCGGGGTTCTCGCTGAGCGAAGCTTGGGAGCAATCATCATTCATCAGGTATTATTGCCTTGCTTAAGTTAGGTGCTGTGTGGTTGGGGTTTGGGTCACCTGGGGTTAATTGGGTCGTCTCCTTTGAAAAAGTGTTAGAGTGACGGTTGTTGTATGGTTGGACAACCTTCGTTATAGGTTGGTGCGTTGGCAGTTACATCAGATACATAGAAGTGTGAGAAACTAAAAGAAAGTCCCATCGTTCGTGAACTCTTATTTGGTGGTTCTGCGAAAACCTTTCGACACCTAGGGTGCATTGAATTGCATGGAAGTGCTGAAGAGAGGATGATTTCGATGTGCAATGTTATCTACACCTGTGGCTGACTCCGTGACTGCTATTTTTATGTGGTAATTCTTCTCTCGATAAATTTGCAGACATTACACGAGAATAACATGTTTTAAGTTTGTCCCCTGTTCTGATTTTAGAGCTATTCGGTGCATGGGTTCGAACACGACACCTTTGTCCATGTTTCACACAATCCAAAATGTTTGTTCCTATGCTGCTACCAGTACCCCTTTTTCCCTTGTCATTTAATTTCAACATTATCAGTGAGGGAAATTGGGTAGTAATGGCTGATTGCCTGCTGTGTCTAGCTATATTTTAGGATTAAAGACTTGTTTACTGTTGAGAATGTGGAGGCCTGTATACAGATGGGAGATCCTTCAATGCTTTCCAGTCCCGTACAACAGAAATATGAATGACTGCTTCTTTATGTTTGTAAGCTTCTATGATTGGAAGTTGGAACTTTTTGTATCATTCCTATTTGTGTTGTACAGTTCCTTGCTTAAATATGATTTGAAGCCTTTAAGTACTAGTTCTAGCTTTTGGTTTCTTTGCTATCATACGGAGCATGAACAGTGTCACCGTAACTTCAGAATTTGTGTACTACAATAATATTGGGCCATTTATACAATTGATTCACAATACAACTCCAAATCTCTAACACGTGTGATTAAAGTGTAGGTGTTGTTTGCTGGACTGCTCGAAAAGCTCTAGCTAATGTACACCATTATAATCTAGTCTGACTGAAATATATAGTGCATGGTTGTGATTGGTTGGTGTCCAAACCAATATTGCCAAAATTTCGCTACACCAGCCCCCAATATTTGGTATAATTTTGGTAGTCGTAAATTGACAAGGTTTTGCATCCTTGTCATGCAGTATTCACTTTCTTTCCAAAAGCCATATGTAGGCAGCCAAAACCTCTGCTGAAACTTTTAGCAGGACAAAATTTTGTAGGACTAGGTCTGGCACGTGCCAAAGAAGCTCATATTGTATTTTCTCTCAGTAAGAGATTATCCATTTTTTTCTGTATCGTTTGGATTTATGATTATTTTTTTGCCTTGCATATCTGGAGCTGTTTATAAATAGAGTTATTGGCCATGTTACTTGTTTGCTTGAAGCCATTCGTTCATGGTAAATATGTTTTGGATGTGCTAATAAAACTAACTGTGTGAACTGCAGCAAGTTGCAGAGTGTTTATATGGAATGAGGTATTCAGAGTCAGTCATTATAGCTATTGGACCAGTTTTAAAGGCTGCAGTCAGAGAGGATCTGTTGAAACATGAGGACAAGGATGTCAAAGCCCTATTGGCTTTCTGCTTATGTGAAATTACAAGAATAACTATGCCTGATGTTCCCTACACTGATGACGTTCTAAGGGTAAATATGATCTCGACAGGTTACAGAAAGCAATGAGCCAAATAATGTTGTCTGAGTTCATCATTCTTATTGGAATCTTAATTCTTTCTTGCAGGAAATATTTTATCTGATTGTTGGTGCATTTAATGGACTTAGTGATGTTAGTAGCCGATCCTTTGGCTGGAGAGTTGCTATGTTGGAAACATTGAAAAGATCCCGGTAATGTGTTGTGATGTTAGATGTTGAATGTGATGATCTCATCGTAGATATGTTTCAGACATTTCTCAAAGTCATCAGGTAATTCTACTGCATCGATATGGTAAAATTCTGTATGTTAAGAAAGCATTCTGTACACAGATTGGCTACTTTTTGCTATGAACTGGTAGATTCATTGTGTAGCGTGCAACAAAATTTACTAGTGATTAATTGAAGATGATTTCTGCTATTTCTCAAGGAATTATTTACAATTTCATGTGTGCTTATTTCTTAGCATTTTAACCGTAATGAAGCATTGGAGAACATTTCCAGTTATGTTTGTGTCAATATTTATCTTTAGTTTAGTACTTACCCTTTTTTGTAGATTGACATATTTGTTCGAGACTTTATCTGAAAAACGTTTACTGTAGAAAGAGCTTGCTAGAAAAAGACTTTATTATTAGGCCATGCAATGTGTGAACTGTTAAGTATATCAAACTTATACTGCTGATTCATAATCCAAAGGAGTTTATGGAACTTAAAATGCAAAAATGATTGCTTTGAATAAGAATTATTAGCTTAGAAGCTAATGTGTATGGAGTAATAAGGGTTTGAAAAGTTGGAGCCAAGGTGCTGGTTTGCAATCTGTCATGGTTGTTTGGCTTCTAGTAGCCTGCCTGGATTAGAGGGCCTCCTGTGTGTGGCCGTTTGCAATATTTTATATTGAAGCTAGTTGGACACGTGAAGCAGCACCAGGTGTGGAGGAACAAGTACACATTGCTGCCACAAACGAAACACTTCTCTGTTAACAATGTAACACAGAACGAGAACCGGAGGAATTATTCCAATGTGCTCAATAGATAGGAAAAACACAAACTGTTTAGGGATTAACTTCAATGTGCTGAATATCATTCTAGAAACATTCATAGCCCAAAAGATAGCAGTCTGAATCTAGGGAAGCACGAGCATAGTCCAAAGCTCTTTGGATATAAGATATATTTATAGGCTCCTCGATCAAACATTCTAAATACATTTCATGGACAAGATGTCAACAACTATGTAATGTCCTACTTGACAACTAGTAAACAACTAGGTAACAGCTCAACTTATACTACTAGCAATACACAGCTAATTATCAAGGTACTTCTTGTTTATACGGCAAATAGTAGTTTGAAAAGATAAATTTGTCAAATCAGCACAAATAGGGTGTCACCAGTTTACCCTTGTGTTTTGACTTTGTGATGCAGTGATGATCATGAAGAAATTATTTTTGAGTCGATGCAGACAATAATGGCCAGTATTATAGATGAAAGTGATGAAATACAGGGAAGCCTTCTACTGGTGCTGTTATCTGCTTTAGGGTGGAAAAAAACTGTAAGCCTCTCTCCTTTTAAGGTATTTTTGTTATTTTATTTTGTTATTTGTCAGAAATTTGCTGCCAACCTCTACATATACTGCTCTCAAAGATCCTTATCATCCATTTATTTTTCTAAAGTTTTGATTCTACGCTTTATAAATGCTAGGGTGCTGCAATGCCTGCACGTAAGCTTGCTGGCAACGTTATTGAGCAATCGGCTGGAAAACTCAAACCATACATAAAGACATTTCTCACATCATCTTTGACTGTGGATAGCAGTTCTTCAGTTGCTCAGATTGATCATCACGGAATCATACTTGATGTGTATCAGTGCACTCCAAAGACTCATGATGTGGTGGTGCCTTATATCACTGGGGAACTACTGGTAGGATCTGACTCTGAAACTAATAGAGTGAAATAGAAAAAACCTATATGATATTGAGTAAATTAAACTAATTATATTTTTTATTTGGCATTTTTATTAGGCAGATGAAGCAGACATTCGGTCTAAGGCAGTTGAACTACTTGGGGAACTTTTTTCCTTGCCTGGACCTTCTACCTTGGAATCTCTGGAACCCATTTTCCCTGTATTCCTGGACAGATTGACTGACACAGTGGTTGAAGTCCGTATATCTGTTATCAGGAGTTTGAAGAAATTTCTAATATCAAACCATTCCCATCCTGAAGCTCCAAAAATTATCCGTAAGGCATTTTTTTGTTTTACCTGGTTGCTGTTTGTTTTCAATTTTTTACAACAGTGGTTGGTGCTTCCTGGCAGAGGCACTTTGTGACAGATTATTTGATCATGATGAAAATGTTAGAAAGGAAGTGGTGGCTGCACTTTGTGATGTCGCTTGCCATTCACTTGGTGCTATACCAGTTGATATAATCAAGATAGTTGCTGATCATGTCCATAACAAATCAGTTAGTGTTTTTTTGCTCTACTTCACATCCTTTTTTGTTATTTAATTTGATTTGATTTGTATGACTTACTAAAGTATGGTGCTTTCTTGAAATAACATTCAGCTGGCCCTGAAGTGGTACACAATGGAGAGACTGACCAATATTTATAAGCTGTATTGTGTGAAATATCCTGATGGGTCAATGAACTCTTATGATTTTGAGTGGATACCTGGAAAAATATTGAAGTGTCTTTACAAAGATTTTAGGTAAGTGTAGTTGAGACATGGACATCGTTTCCTTCACAATAAACTTTTTCTTTTTTGAAAGGGTTTGCTTGCGTCTTTGTGTGGTACCGTGGTGGTGGTTAGGCAGTTTTCTCATTGGGCATAACTATCTGCCATCATTTGTTCTGTAGCCATAACTCTGCAGTGCCTTGCATTCAGACCCTCGGTTGCAGATACTTTTTACAGTCGTGGTTTGTGGAACTTATGGTGACTGATTTGGTTACTGTGATAATGTGTGATTTCCATACTTTGTTGCCACTAGATCCGGCATATTGCAACAGCCATTCGACAGGCCCAATTATTCAATATGTATGCTCATGTATACTAGTTCAATGGCTTTATTTCTGTCAATGTTTGGACTCCATTATTGCCACAGTTGGGTGTGCCATTGTATACTAGCCATCCAAACAGTCCATTAGTTCTAGATAGTAGATACACAAGCTCCAACTTCTGCTTTGCGTCATGACAATATCGGCCAACTTGTTGCTGGCGTCTGCCATTGCTGACATAGCAAAAGGAGACAATGAACTTGGGTTGGGGATGGGTGGGATTGTGGGAAGGGATTGGCTTGGTGTGGTGATGGATAGGATCCCTGGTTCTGGGTACCAAGATGATATGGCTGGGGATGGAGGGCATGAAGCAAAACACACTTGCCCTCCCGAGGGAGGCTCTGAGTTTAGGCTAATTGATCTTGCTTGCTTTTTTCATTGAACTGGGGGCATTATAATGCCGGCACCTAAAAAATCTGGTTACAGAGTGAAACTCTTAGCAACTCCGCGGTGCAGCTAACAACTCGGCATCCCTATCTTAAACTATCAGATAAATCTCAACTGAACTAACTAACGTGCAAGCAAGGCTAATAACTGACGAGGCTGATCCTAGCCACTTTTAGGACCAACTCAACTGGCACCTCCTCCTTCCTTTGACTGTTGTAAATCTAACAGAAGAATGTGTCTACAATATTTGCCGTATATTCTTGCTTTGTGTATGTGGAATATCATGGTACTCTTTTCTTACCTTTAAGTTATTTTCTTAATTCAGTATTTGTATGTTACTGCTAATTATGCTTTCTCACCTTTCTCAACTGCCTAATAGTAGTGTGTAATTTCATCTTTCTCTTGTGTGTAAGGCACGAGGTAAAAGTTGTAAAAAAAAGTATGCATAAAAACGTATTTTAGTGTGCATTTACAGAATTAGGTAGTACGATATTTATTTTGTGTATCTGTTCCTATTATCCAGTGTAAACATCTGACATTTACAGTCACAGATTCAACTGATTCGTTTGCAATTGTGCATGGACATTTGTCCAGTCGTATTGCCCTTTTTTTCCTGAAGTAAAGATATTTCTTGTTTGGTTATTTTTTACATGGACCGTCATTAATACTATTTTTGAGCCTATGGTGCAGACCAGAGTCAGTCGAATCAATTTTATGTGATTCGTTGTTCCCGCCAGAGTTTCCAACTAAGTGCAGAGTGAAACATTGGGTGACAGCTGTTAGTCAATTTGACAAAGTTGAGATGAAAGCTTTCAAACAGATTCTTCTGCGAAAGCAAAGGTCTGATAGTCTGTCAAGAGATTGTAGTTCGATTATTATTGTTAAAAATGATTCTTATGTTGCCTCCTCAATTTCAGACTACAACAAGAAATGCTGAAATACATGTCCCATCGGATGTCGAGTCAGGTTTTTGTTGAGCTAAGATGTATTGCAAATTCACTGTCCGACAATTTTTTTACATCCCTAATTCCTCTTTTAACGCAGGAAGATGACCCTGATCTGCAGAAAATAACATTGCAATGTTTCCGTAGCATGTCTCTCTTATTCAGTGACCCTGAAAAGTGCGAAGAGAGCATGATCATACTTCATCAGCTAAAAGATACGAATATCTGGAAAATTTTCTCTGGCTTGCTTGATTGCTCAACTACATTCAAGAAAGCTTGGTCTCTTCGGGTATCTACTATTTCATTCATTTACATATAACTATTCTGTTAGTTTCACCCTCGGTCACATGAAGACATTTGTTTGCCAGTTAAGCTATTGTAGCTGCTACCTGATTCAATACACGTATCAAGTTATATAACTAAGACTCTTTGAATATTGTCATGAATATGCACAATGTGAACAATTTGGATATATCTTTGCTCTACAGGTTGATTTGCTTAATATACTTGGTGAGAAACATGCACTCTATGATTTTGTGAGCATATTAGCAATGAGATGTTCATATTCAATTGTGAATAAGGAGTATGCCAAAGACCTTCTCTTGGAAGCTTGTGACCAGAAGTCTGCTGGGAATACAAAACTTATCTCATCATGCATGGATCTTCTCACGGTTAGATGATTTACTAAATTACTGGTCCTTATCCTGTTGCAATCTCTCGGAAATATGCTTTGTTTGATTAATTATACCTTGTTAATTTCTGGCTTCATGGAACCAGAAAACAGCTTCAGTAGTTGCTGGCATATTACCTACACAAAAAATGTTATCTAGGTTGAGGGGATTGTACTGCTTATCAGTCCATTCACCTTTATTGTTGTTCGTTGTTGAGAGTTAATGTAACAGGGGAAGGCATTTAATTGTTTGGACAGCATGTAGCTACTAGCTTTTTTACTAAATAAGACACGGCAGTAGAACAATGGTAGACATGTAATCTGCTACATCAAAAAGATAGATCACAATCTAATAGGTCATGGTGGTGGAAGTTCAAAACTAATCCTACTACATTACCTGGCATGACAGACAAAACTTGTGGCGAATGTGGCAAGTTTACATGTGAATACAATGAGCAGAGATGGTTAGGTTCCAGTGCAATTCTGTTGACGTGGGTGCCTTTGCCCGGGTTGAAGGACCCACATGTCGGACTGCCTGCTATTTGGTTACACATTCCACGTACATTCTGGCGCTTGACGAATGATGAAAATTGGAGCAAATCTGATGATGGCCTCTTTTAGGGTATAATTAGCCAATCAAAGTTTTCTTTTTTCCAAGTGGATCTGCCTCTTATACCTCCAGAAAACTGTCTTATTTTCGTTCATTCATGTATCGTTCTAATTTCGTAACCTTTGTGTGTTTGTTTTACTTAGTCAGACTAAGGAATTATGTTTCTGTTCCATGTCTTATTCATTACAGGCAATATCCAGATTCTTTCCTTCACTTTTGTATGGACTTGAAGTAGACATCATCGAACTCTTGATGGATCTGAAGGAGGATAATGCTGGGAATGGTGACAATGTGTCAGGACTGGTAAGAGATATTAACATAGATATCCAATGAATTTGGTGATTCCAGAAAGTACAAACCAAAGAAGCATCAGATGAATGCAAAAGATAGAAGTGATGAGCATGTATACAATTTTCCATATCACAACACAGAAGATCAATTTCTATGAATGGACCACAGAAGGCCTTAATAGCAATGATGAGCTTCTTGTGCCTTTTTTAAACATGGATAAAACCAAAACCTCCTTTGAAAGAGAGCTTAGCGATGTGAAAGGAATAGATGAATCAAAAGATACAGAGTTGTTAGTATCGCTTGGTAGTAAAAATGCCTGTATCCAAAAGAAAAGGGCACTAGGAAATCCCATGCTGAGTTCTTGAATAGGTGTTGAAATGTTTTTACTTTCCATCTCTATGGTGATCATATGTGGAACCTATTGTTATAGTTTGGTTTCTGATTTTTTTAATTATTTTTGAATTTTTCAGAAGTCTGCTGCTGTAGACACTAGTATGACAACCTCTGACTCGGGAAGTTTAAATGAACCACGCAAAAGGCACAAGCCAAAAAAGATTTGCGGCTTAGCAAAGGTATTGTGGTTTTCCTCCTGTTCTAAGCAACATCTTCGCAAGCATCATGCAATGTACTCCATCCGTTTCAAATTATTTGTCATTCTGTATGAGGGCAAGTGCTTGTCAGAGCAACGAGTAATTTGAAACGGATGGAGTAGTGAATAATGTCAGTCACCAAGGAAGCTTATAGGTTTATAATGATATTCAAATTTGTGAAGTTCCTGTAGATGTTTCCACCATGGCTTGTTTTGTATATGCTAAGGAGTATTAATGTTTTTCAGTGCTCTGCACATCACTCAAGCAGCACAAATTTAGTTGGACACCGAATAAAAGTTTGGCGGCCATTGGACAAAAAGTATGTTTTCCAATTTGTGTAATTCCAAACATATGCTGTTATTACTATAATTCAGCTTTTGAAGGTCACATTGATTTTGATAGATGTTTTTTGTTATTAGGTTTTATGAAGGTAGTCATATGATTCATTAAAGAGAAAACATAAGGTAAGCTCTAGTCAACTTTGCATTAATTTGTATTGATATTCGGTAATAAACCATGAAGAGCAATATACTTGTGTTTACAATACCACGTAAGAACAAATTGATGATTAGCTGATACTATTTCTTCTATACACGAACTATTAATACGTTTATAACACTGTGCCATATCGACCTAGCAATCCATGGTTAAAGATCGCTTGTGTCAGCAGTTTTGTACTCGGAGTAGCAACTCCATCTTGCAACATTTGCACCAATGATAATGTAGGTCCAGACTTGTTGAAGTTTGTTATATATGATAACTTTACGTTTGCTATCATCACACAGGTGCTATATGATGATGGAGTTACTAAAGTGCTTAATCTGGCTACAAAAAAGTGGAACATGATTGAGGACAATGATTCTTCAATGAAGGTAGAGTACTATATACTATCAATTCCCTCCTAGTCTGTTTCCTGAATGTAGAATGCTTGCTTAGTTCATGTTACTTTACTAACTATCCTAGCAGCAGGATTATCCAGGGATAAGGCAAGGACAATGAGCTGGATTTCTTGTTCACTTGGAATCAACTGCATGATCAGTTACGATTTACGTTTAAATCGTGAGCCATGTCATCTTTTCTTCGCAGTTAAGCAACACACAAGATGCATGTGGTATATGGTTCATTAACGTATCTGCTTATCAAATGTAGCAAAGTTTGACCTTTACTTCCATAGCATCCTTTCTCACTAATAGGAAACTTATTCCAGCGAGGCTTTGCTCAACTTGTGCTGGTCAACTTGGTCACTCAAGAAAAGCTTGTTTCTATGGAGTACTTTATCTTGCCACAAGATCTAAACGTGTAATGGTAGCCATTGAAAAGGCCCATAATTTACTTGTACTAAATACTTCAGTAGCCCCGGTTTCCTTTCTTCCTTTTTATTTAGATCAAAGTAGCTCCAGTGTTGTTAAAGTTCATGAATGGAAATTACAAGCACCTCATATGCGTGCAATCATCAACGAGGCAATGACCGCCCAGGACCTTGCTGATCACCTTACCCTACCTATCCCGCCCAGAATAAAGAAGGGCAGGTTGTTTGCATAACGTCATGAAGCGAGGAGGAAAGGTTCAGGAAGGGCATCTGTTGGTCAACAAGCCCTCTCTTCCATCCTAGATCAGATTATCACATCCAATATTTGTTCAAATGAAAAAAGAACTCTGGAATTTTATCCTCGCTTGCATCATGCTTCTCCTTACCTTTTCTTTTTGACTCCAGAGCACGCTGGAGTAATAAAGAATTATATAAAGCCCTTTACCGAATCCATAACTATCCTCCTGTCAAAAGAAAAAAAACCATAATTATCCTGGAACACAAGGACAGTGCAGTAATGAGTGAAGGAAAAAACATATAATTGCAACCTAGTATTGAACAGTATGTGCACCAATCTAACGTGTCAAAAAGTGATCGCCAGCACGAACAAAAGAACGGCTCTGGATAAATCTGAGCTAACGGCAAATTAATTGGACATTTCTGCTAGCAAGGTTCTCTCAGCCATCCCACCGCCTCCTGGCAGATTTAGCCTGCGAGTTAAGTTTTGTTTTCCCAGTGGCTTAGCGTTTGTGTCGATCCTTTTCCTTTCCTTACTGTTCGTGTCCGTGGTTCGCTGACTTCGGTGTTGAGCATGCTGTCTATTCATGCTGACGGGAGCCTCCAAGATCTCCAATGAATAGCACCTTCCTTCCATCTCGACATTACCGCCTCTCGCCTGAGAGGCCCTCAGGTTCTAGGAGGCAGCATTGTTGCAGTCAGGGCACCTTTTTTTTTTTTTTGGTCTAGGGTGCTTGCAGAGCTGATTCATTTGTTTTTTGGATTTGATCTTACGCTTATTGCAATACATGCTCCTTTAGTTCAAACTCAATTCATCACGGTTAAGCCTAACCACGCTACTGGATGAATCCAGAGTTTTTTATTTTGACACTGATGGAATCCATAGTTGCATGAGTATGCCTAGTCGACGTGACTATGTAAGTGCATTCGTGGTTCAAGGCCGTGACTGTGATATGCCTCCACTTCGTTTCGTGCTGCTTCCTCAGCTCCATGAATCGAAAACACACAAATCACCAAGTTTCTCCTACAACAATAGGCTGACAATTGCATTTTAAAGAGCTACAAATGCCAAAATTACTAATCAATCAACAGTAAGATTTAATATAAGAGTACTGCTATAAGTACGACCTATTTGTTAGACTTTTGTACAACTAGGAAATCTAATGGCTAAAATCACTTGATTGTGGTTTATATATCAATTAAAGAGCTTAAAACACTTGGTCGGACAAAAGTCTAACAAATAAGTCGTACGTGAAGCATTTTCCTTAACATAATCTACCATAAAATCCTCCGGCTACTTCGCTAGCTCGCTTGGCCTTCGCCCTCCAATATTTAGTATTGGAAATTGGGCCATGCCAACTTTGTACGTCCTTTTGGCCCACCCGAAGCGGTTTTGTGCCATTCTGACCTCGCCTGGGCTAGCGGGCCGTGTAGTGCCTGGATTTTGGGGAAGATGAGCAACACATCACGACATGAAGGCAGGCCGATGGCATGACCGCGGCCTGACTTAGCCTAGCCGCACTAGTGTTCTTATGAAGTTCTTGAGACAAGGTTTATTTTTGTATTTTTATTCACATTTAAAATTTCAAACTTAGTGTAGAATCTGCATATCTAGTTCAAATGCTTTGATTTTTTTTCCCTAGAATCTTAAAAAAGTTTTTTAATCAAAATTCATTATATTTTTCATTTTTTTTGTTACACTCAAAGTATGTGGATGTTGAACATTAAATTTGGCGGTCACATGTATAGCCTTACTAAATAGTGTAATGTGTTGGAATATTTATTTTTTTAGTAAAATACGCGGGCGGTCTCTAAACTTGTCACAGTGTGTCATCTAGGTCTTCTAACTCTCAAAACTGTGTCATTTGGGTCCAACATTCCGAAATTATTCCTTTTGTTGCTGACATGGCTCTATACAACCATAGTTTGTCATTTGTTTATTTATAATTCTTGCAACATGTCCCTCCGCAAAAAAATTATTGCAACATGTAGTATAATCTTTTCTTTTAGAATGATTTTTTATGAAATAATAATTTGAGAAAAGAAAGAATGTGGAAATTATTTTTGAAAATGTTGTCCATCAGCAACTATCATAGTAATTATGTCCTTTAGCATGAATTCTAATGGCAATAATAATTTCGAGAGAGAGAGAGTATGAAAAATTATATTAAACTAGTAGCAATTTAAATGATATAATTTAGCAAGTTTAAAGACATGAATATGCATTTTGAAGGCTGATAGATCTAGATGATATTCTGTGACAATTTCCAAGACCATTAATGTTCATCTTTTCTTAGTCTATGGCCCTGTTTGTTTCTTCCTCAGATTATATAATCTATAAGCTGGAGGAAAGCAGCTTATGAGATTATGATAATATGACTTACGAATTACTATAATCTGGTTCGCTTATAGATTATGTGAGCCAGATTATATACTCTAGGTAGGAAACAAACAGGGCCTATGTAACACTGTAAAAGTAATCAATTGAAACAGCAAAAAATGTGCCATCTCTGCCTAAAATCGTATCCGTAAACGACACTCTCATTAAAATTGGGTCATATCTGGGCTTGGCATGGCGTGACAGTGGCACGCCCCG
>LAPY01000028.1:73713-84587 GCA_000970635.1 Eragrostis tef
TGTGCCGCCGCCACATTTTTGCAATGGCGGGCCGCTCGGCACGGTCCGAGTCCACCGCATGGAAACCAACGGACAACTAGATTAGTTCTTGATCAGCATTCCACATTTCTCAATACTCCTTCGTCCAGAGCTAATCGAACAGCCGCTGCAAGACGAACGGCGGCTGGGGATGGCTGCCGAACGGCGGCTGACGGAGCTGGGGCGTAAGCTGGAGGCGACACCGCCGGCCCCTGTCGATACCCTCACCGATCTCCTCGAGGTGAGATGGGACCTCCCGAAGCTTTTATGCTTGGATGGATTAGCTGCTTGCATTTGGTCGCGGACTTGTTGCTTAGGCTCGAAAGCTCGGCATGTGCGGCGTGCGTAGTAATGGAAGCAGGGTTCCGCGCTTGAGCTAGGGGTTTGGATTATTTGGCATCGATTGAGCTGCGAGGAGGGTACGAAACTTTCGTTCACGGGCGGGCAGATCAGTCAAATGCTAGGTTTTGGCGAGGTTGTTGAGGCATTAACGGCAACCAAATTTCTGGACTGCAGTAACTCGATTCGGTTTGAGGGACTGCGTCCTGTTTGTCAAGGTTTTTTTTATCGATGAACTGTGTGGTTACGATTTGGGACCCATAGGTGGCTCAGTTTTTTTTTTCTTTCCAATGAAGTAGGAGTACTTTGGATAAGGGTTTATAGGATTTTAGCTTTCTATATACTTCACCTTGTTGTACATTTCCTAAATAACTCTACCATTCACTTTCAATTGCTTAGGTGGTGATTGGATCCTCATCGGTTTCTAAGAATCTGGATTCTAGGTATAGTTTCTATAATCTGGCTTCTAAAAAAAATCTAGGTGAAGGTGTTTGGTCCCGGATTCTTAAAATCTAGAAACCAGTTTTTAATATAGTTAATGACCAGACTGTCCTTTCTATATTAGGATAAAACAATGACACGAATTAAAATTATCCAAAAACATTCAAGGGTAGTGGGTCTTTCGACAAATAAAATCACCTAAAAGCTGGGTTAGAGTAGATTATGGGATTCTTAAAATCTCATAATCTAGATTTTAGAATCTGGTGCATAATCTATCATGTTTGGATTCCTTATAGCTTTTAAAATCTGGGTGGATCCAAACAGGCCCTTAATCTGTATTGCCTGTCAGTTCTCGTCAGCTTTGTAACAATATAGTTCCAAGATTGGATTCGTAGGTTGTCATATTATGCTGGCATAGTGTTGTAATAATTTGATAACATTATTTCTTTTTTTAAGATTCTCTGGTACAAGTATAATTGTGTCGTCTTATGTAGCAATAATCATTTATATTCATATTAGTTTGCTAGGTTGCCTGCATGAATGCATTCTTTTTCTGATATTAAGCTCTGATGTTTTTTTTAATTCTAATTTACGGCAGCAAGTTTTAGAATGCTTATACGGACAGAAAAAATCGACAAGGTCCTCGGTGATGAGTGCTATGCAACCAACTCTAAAGGCTATTACCAGAGAAGAATTGTTGAAACAAGAGGATGAAGATGTGAAAGTTCTACTGGCATTCTGCTTCTCTGAAATACTAAGAATAACTGTACCCGATGCTCCCTACGGTGATGATGTTTTAAGGGTATGCACTGTTTAGATTGCTTCATGAAGGCACTGAATCAAACAACTTAATGCTTTTACTATGCTTATTCAGTCTGAAAATCCACTCTTTCCCTAATGCAATTGAAAATCCACTCTTTCCCTAATGCAGGACATATTTTATCTGATTTTTGATGCACTTAGTGGACTGAGTGATCTTCATAGCAAATTCTACAAAAGGAGAGTTTCTATGTTAGAAACATGTGCAGGATTCAGGTTTTGTGTTTTGATGTTAGACATTGAGGGTGATGATCTCATCACAACTATGTTCCGAACGTTTCTAGAAGTTGTCAGGTAATTCTACTGTGGCAAATAAGTCAGATTCCTTGTATATTTTAAGACCTTTGCACTCACAATAGTTTTGACTTCAAGCATAATTACTCGAGTATAATTGCTACCTCACTTAGTTTTTCAGTTCATGAAATAGTACGCCATGAAAGGAGCCAACAAATTTAAGATATTCATTACACTGTAGATGAATTAGAGCACTTTTCACAATTTTATAATAGCTCAGTACCGCTCCATCGAGTCATTATTTGAAAAATACCAGCCATTGTTAAGGTGACAGGTGGCTGTAAAGCCACGTGGCATTGACACATTTGGGTGGTACTTTGCAACTTGGTACTATGCGAGATGTATTAAGCAACAAATATTGTTGCCATTTTATTTCTAATAGTTTATTTTTGCAAATATTTCCCTTTTGCTTCTCGCTAAATATATTTATTAGAGATAGTATGGAAGAGGTTATTGTAAATTTGACTAATATGGATGTGGTATGCATGTCATATATTGAATATGTTAGATTCTTACAGTTTTACTGCAGTCATAGAATTTAAACTGTATGGTGTAATTGTTCAGAGGCATAACTCATAAAAATGGAAGCTTTGAATGACAGTTGGAGGGAAGCAAATGATATGAATGAATTAGTGTACACAATGCAGTTAGGGTACATTTTATTTACCATTGTCTTTTAACTTGCGATGCAGTGACAATCCCGACAAACGTGCTGTAAAGTTGATGCAGACAATTATTGCTTCTACAATAGAAGAGAGTGAGGGTAGAGAGGAAAGCCTTGTCTCCGCATTATTCACAGCTTTAGGGCAGAGGGAAACTGTGAGTGCATTTCCTTTTATGGTGTCTGCGGGCATATTGTGTAATTTTCCTAGGCCAGCATCAAACAATCAGTTAGGATTGATAGTGTCATATATGTCTACACGATGGGCAAGACAGAAGAGATGCACTTTGCATGTAGATGTTTTGTCTTTCTTTTTGGAAAAAGTCCATTTTACTACCCTCAAGTATCTATGGTGTTGACTTAATCCTCTAAACTAATTTTTGGTCTATTTTACTCCCTCAATCTATTTAGATTGGTTCAGTTCACTACCTTATGAAATTTTGCATTTTTTGTATCTCTAGGTACACATCGTGTTTGAGAGCAAACTTTTGTGAGATAATGTGTTAAAACATACCTTATATTAGGAAAATGTTTAAAGTTTTTTTTTAACTTTTTCTATGTGGAAAGTGTGGAATACAAATTCGACATGTGAGATAGAATAATACAAGAAAATATTTATAAAAAAATCTGGAACAATTTTTCTAGCATAGAGTATGATGTCATCTACCATCGTACAAAATTTGAGCTTAAAATATAGTTCCTACAAAGAGAAACGAAAAAGAAAATTTTCACTAGGGGGTGAATTAAACCAATCTAGATAGTTCGGGGGAGTAAATCAGACTAAAAATTAGATTAGGGGGTTAAGTGAACAACATGGATACTTGAGGGAAGTAAAATGGACTTCTTCCTTTTTTTTTTCTTAGTAAAATGCTCAACCGGGTGCATATGCTTGTTTGGGGGCTGTCCTTGGTTCATGAACTGCCCTAAACCTGCTAAATGAGCCACCAAAGTTCCAACATTCGTAACTGTAAGACAAGGCAGCAGCAGCAGCATAGGATTGTTCAGGACACCGGAGAGCTTAATGAAGGCAGGTCTGGATGCGCCAACCCATTTTAGCTGCCTAGCATTGGACATATTTGACCTGGGAGTGGAGAGATTGAGCTCAGACACAAGAAAATTCAGCTGGGAGAACAAAAGATGTCTTTTCTGCACTTGGAAATGAGACACAAAATATGTTTGTCCGGAATGTTGGCTAGCAGAGTAGAAGGGTGAGCGGGAAGAGGGAGGTACATAGTGTGCATTAGTGTATTTAAGACTCTTGGTGGTACATTTAGCAAGTACTCTCTTTTAAAAGTGAACAGACCTAGGTGACATCCTTGGAAGTTGAAGGACTGCCAGTGAATTTACTGTCTTGTTTTTAGTTTGTTACTTCACGGGATTATTGTTCCTTTGTACGACACTGGCTGGCGTAAAGTGCATATTGCATAGGACGTTGGTTCATTTCGCCTCCAAATTCAAAGGATAGAATGTAATTCCCACTTATCCAAACAAGTCCATAGGTGTTTCTTTTGGTATATTTCGTGGTCAGTTGGAAGACTGATTTAAACTTCTGTAATTAAAAACCTTTGATCTGCATTTATCCGGACATGTCAGAACATGTCCAGATCCAAAGGATAGAATGTAACTCCCAGTTCATTTGTTTTTTAAATTGACCTGTGGGGAACTTCCCCTCAGTTTTGCATCAGAAAAACTTCTGTATGTACTGTTCTGACATATAGTTTTATTTCTTTCTCTAAGCATTACTTTTGCATATCTGATTAATAGGGTACTTCCATGTTGGCAAATAAGTTCGCCCGCAATGTTATTGAACTTACTGCTCGAGAACTAGAACCGTACTTTAAGAAGTGTCTCATATCATCCTTGACTGGGAATGTCAGTTCTTCAAATGCAAATGTTGATCTTTACAGAATGATATGGGAGGTGTTTCAGTGCGCTCCAAAGGTTCTTGATGTGGTGGTGCCTTATATAACTGGAGAACTACAGGTATGATTGGACTCTGGATTAATAATATGAAATGGAATAAAAAACCACTACTGAGAGAGCAACGAGCATCTAATTTGTTAGGAACAGAAACTGTTCCTTTTATGGAAACTAGCTTTAATGTTATCATGTCTTAAATCTTAGTTTAAGTGAATTGATTTTTCTAAATAGTTCTTGCCTTGCTTACTAAAGTTTTTATTGCACATGAGTTCAGGCAGATCAAGTGCACATTCGGTCTAAAGCTGTTGAACTTCTCAGAGAACTATTCTCTTTACCTGGAGTGTCTTTCTTGGAACATTTTAGGCCACTTTTCTCCGCGTTCCTGAACAGACTGACAGACACAGTAGTTGAAGTCCGGATTTCTGTGATCAAGCATCTAAAGCGATGTCTAATATCAAATCATTCCCAACCTGGGGCTGCAGAAAGTACCAGTAAGTTTTTTCCCTAATAGATGTTTTATTCGTCTAGCAAGAAAATGAATTGTGCTTGACCTTATGTTTGGATTTCTGGCAGAAGCACTTAGCTCCCGATTGTTAGATCATGAGGAAAGCGTGCGCAAGGAAGCTGTGGCTGTACTTAGTGATGTAGCTTGCCACTCACTTAGCGCTGTTCCAGTTGATATTATCAAAGCGGTAGCGGTGCATCTCCATGATAAATCAGTTAGCTTCCATTTGCTCTTCCCCTTATTTTTCCCATCTAATTTGATATGTATGATCTACTTACAAATGTATTGTCTTTTCTTGAAAAACGTTCAGCAGACTGTGAAGTGCTACACTATGGAGAGATTGACTGATATCTATAAGGTGTATTGGCTGAGAAGTTCCGATGGCTTGACAAATTCTCATGATTTTGAGTGGATAGCTGGAAAAATATTCAGATGCCTTTTTGATGAAGAATTTGGGTAAGAATTCTTGGGGCATATCATTTCTTTACCTTAATAGTTATGAATACAAAATGGTGGAGGCGTATAGTTCATTTCTGCACTTTTGCAAATCAAGGCTAGCAAGTTTGATTTCCTTGCACATTTGTCTCATAGCCTCAGTTTCTTAGCACTGTGGCTCGCCTGTCATATAAATGTTTTCTAGCCAAACTTTCCTTACTATATGGAAACCAATTTGTTCACTGCAGACAATGTGGCTCCATATGTTGCTACACTTAGGTATGGTAGATTGTAACTGAACAAAAGTGTGATAGCCATTCAACAGGGCCCATAATTTGCACAAAAGTCTTTTCTCCAGACAAGATTTGTAGAAATGAATTTGTCCTAACCTGATTTCAGGTGGCACACCCATGGAGACTAGATATCCCTCTAAAAGTTACTTCGATCCTCCTTTTTTTTGACGTTGTTTAGCTCAAATTTGAGCTAACCGTAGTCAACAAAATCAGAATGGATTAGTTGTGGACAAAATTCATCTGAGTCATCACTTACTTGAGTTTGAAGCCACGAAGGACAGAAGGAAAATTAAGACCGTGGCGCAGATAGAGCAGAGAGCTGACCCTTAGTTTTTATTAGAGTCGCAAACTTGTTGTAGTCGTCTCTGCTCTAAAGTATAGGCTCATATAGTGACGAAATAAAAAATACCTTGCAATTTTAGAGCAGATACAAACACAGGATAGATGAAAAGAGTAATTCTAACACTCCTTGCCTCTCTATCCCCATCTCTTTCGACACGAATTGCAAATGATAAGATGCGACACACGTGAAGGCTGCCCAAAAGAAGGATGGTAGAGAGGCATGTGGTAGCACTTTTTGCCCTGCATCATCGTCCACATGACAAGATGTTGACTGATACCACAGATATCAGTAGCTAATTAACGCAAGTACTCATGCTATGCATGCAAGTTGGGTATATGTGTCTGTTCATGATGTGGAGTCGTGGAGAGATGGTAAATTGTTGTTTATGAACAAGTTATTTTTGGAGGGGGGGGGGGGGGGGGGCTAGAAATAAACAGGCTTTAGGCGCGTCTATGGAATGGTTAATGTAGGCCTAATAGAACTAAACAGACCCAACAGAATCATGTTACACGGTGCAAGTATCAAAAAACAGATCCAAGGGTCACTATGTAATTGACAGGGTGTATAAATATTCCACATGCTTTCAAAAATAAGTCGGCACTTATTAATTACCGTTTTATTACTGTGTTTACTATTCAAATTAGCTAAAACAACATATATGATAATAGTCAAACCTGCTTTAGCTAGTACTTGGGTGTAAGTACTCGAGCTATGAATATAATGTGATTTGCGCGTGTGTTTTCGTGCTTTGTAGCCTTGCATTGGATATGCGTGGAGAAGGATGGTAGAAAGATGTTTATGAATAAGTTATTTAAAAATAATAAAAAAGTTAAAGAACAAACGTAGAAATAAAAGATGTTTGAGGCAACTGTATATGGAAGGAAAAATTTAGTCCCAGTTGCACTAAATGAGCCAAACAAATCATGTTAGATGGAACAGATCTCAAATAAAAAAAACAGATCCAACGGACAAAATGTAGCTAACTGACAAATGTGTATAATTGGCACTAATTAATTAACTACCATTATTATTGGATGTATTGTGCAACGTTACCAAAAGAGACCATCAATTCTAAAGCTACATCACCTAATTAAAGCAGTGCTTTAAAAAAAATCTAAAATAGATCCTAAAGGATTTAAAAAACACATATATTCACCACAAAGATGATCTAGAAGTATAGATTTATGAAGAATGAATCAGCAAGTTAATTCACGCGTGGAAAACAATAGAACCTACATAAACATTCTAGCTGGAACACGTACGTAATCATTCTAACGGTCGAGGTTTGATAGCACTTTTTATAACGGTAGTATCATACAAGAGTGGATAAGAAATGCTAACGGCCCCAAAATATTTGGCGGCACGCGAGGTTTGAAATTTACCACACGTCTCTTCTGCCAAAACAAAAAGATAGATCAAACTCTTCAGAACCCCAGAACAAACATGTCAACTGTTTTAAAAAAGATAGATCAAACTCCTGCTAAAACGAGCTACACAAAATTTGGTGGACAAAATTTCTTGGAAAAAAACAACTTGAAAGCATTAGATCAGAACTGGACTACATGAAGAAATAACTTGAAAGCAAGATCTCTATAATACATAAGCATTTCATGGGCTAGGTGGACAGCAGATCTGATCATACCTGGTTGGGGATGAGAATGAGGAGCCCCGAGATAGGTTGCTGGGGAAGGTGCCTAGAAGTGAGTCTACGGCGTTGAAATAGAAAAGGGGATGGCCAGGGCATGGGGTCTAATAAATAGGCAAATTCGAAGGGACAGAAATTGCTATGCAGTGTAAAAAGGAAAAAAACAATGTATATTTTAACACCATGGCTCTGCCTTCATTTACCTATGACAGCTTAATGCCTACTCACTTCCACAAAAAATTGAATGCAGATCCTATGCACCTTGCAGCCTATACTCTACTCCTTCATTGTACTCAGTTACTAATTTTGGTAATACTGAACGGGCATTGAAACTGAACTCATGATGACCATGTGACCCCCCTTCCTGTTTTCCTTTGCAACAGAATAATGTAGTCTTATTTGTCTCTAGTGGAGAGATCAGTCCGGACATTGTCATGCATGCAAGCTTATACTGTGAGAGACGGCTGCTATATCTTGGAAAATGGGAAGGAAATAAGAACTGCACGGTATCGTAGAAAAGTAAAAATAAATCCAAACTATAGCAAGGACATGACTTCCTAGTCCCGGATCTACCATTTATCACTCAAATCCGACGGCCCATGCAAACAAGAACTTGAATCATCAAAGCTGCATGATGCTTGGATCAGAATGAGGGTCGTCATAGACAATCGGGAATTAAATAAATTGGGATTAGAAAAGGTCCAAGGTATTACCTAATTATTGTTCATCTTGCATTGTCTTCTCTTCATATCAGTTCTGCTAAAACTACAAATGCTGAATGTTGCAAACTTCGCAATGTTTCCTGATCACTATCATATGATTGTCGCTAATTTTCCACTCATACAGAGGTCTGCATAAACTTTATTAATTATCATCTACAAAATAAAATTTTCACACTATAAGCAAAAAAAAAGAGATAACTAAGACGATGAAATGATCCAAATAAAAATGTTCAATATAACGGCCCAAACCGCTGTCCCCTGTTCGAAAGAACCATAAAAAATCTACCCTGTCTATATGTCCATGCCAACAGTTTCTTCGGAATAATGACAATGTTATGGTTCTCCGGGGCAATCCCATCAGCTAGATTTGAAATTTGTAACCAGATTTGACCTGAAAGATGCGAACTGATGCAGGCAACTAAGGCCCTATTTGCGCTACAAGAAAATGGAGTATTAGTCACCTAGTTTTAGTGATGACTAAGGAAATTTTTTCTATGTTGATCACTAAAAGTTGGTCAATAGTGACCAAGTTTGAGATATTTGGTGGATATACAGACACACATTATATATGGTTACCAGAGTTATGTTGGTTGCTATAGAGTTTTAGTGACCAACATATATAATTAGGTCTCTATGTTTATATAGTGACAAGCTTTTAGCCACCGAAATGCGACCTTGTTGTGACAAAATAGCTATTTTAATGAACAATACACATATAGTGACAAAGTAACTTAGTAGCTAATAGTCATCTTTCTTGTAGTGGAATTAGATCCAAAAAACTAGTTATTAGTTGACTAACTTTAGTCCTTGGAGGCTCCAAACAGAGGGCAACCCCCTATGACGTAAGTTCCTGTATGGAAGCAATAATATGATTTCCTCGAACCGATCTGCTGCATGATTAAAAGGTGGTCAGTGAAAAGAAACCTAAGCCATAGAGCAAGGAATCATCCTCGTGTGACATGTCCAGGACAAATGATCATCCATGCAAGATGAGAAACTACAAAAACTTGTTGGGAAGAGGGAAGCACCAAATAAACCCAGCTCTGCTCTGCTTTCGATTTCCAATTTTCATAGACAACAAATAAACACGAGAACCCAATACATATGGCGCACAGACGAGGGCATCTTCTAGCAGATAATCTAGCAGTGTTGCAATTGGAGCATTGCCCAATGTCATTCTTTTAAGAATGAATTTTTCATCACAATTTGACAGCTAAACAAAGGGAAATAGACACCTGAGTCTGCAGACCTGGAATTGGCCATGGATACTCCCTCTGTCCTTAAATATAGGGTGTTCTAGGTTTGGTCAAAGTCAATTTTTGCTAATTTTGACAACAACATCTATAAAAATAAAATACGTTAAGTAAAAGAGTTACACACTATGATAGTTTTTTCTATGGTGTATCTAAAGATATAAATTAGACTTCATAAAAGCTTTTTAATATTTTGCTATTTATAGTCAAAGTTTAGAAAGTTTAACTTTGATCAAATCTAAAAGAATTTATATTTAGCTATAGTGACAGAGGGTGTAATATATTTTACTAATCCTCCGTTCACTAGTGCAAAAAGAGCCTGCAGTGACGAACCTCTTTTTTCATTAGTGGCGGACAACATGGTTCCCATCACTGCAGTGGGCTAGAAACAGTAATAGTGGCAAACCAATAAGACATCAGCACCAAAACCTTGATCAGAGACACTTCAGTGGCGGACTCATGACGTCATCTCGTCCGGCATTTGTAATTTCCTTCTAGTGGTGGGCAGGTGAGGTCAGCAAGCCGTCACTACTGTATTTGGCCTAATTTCGGCCTATTTGAGTCCAGACCATGGCCGCCCTTAGTGATTTCACTCCTCCACTCTCTCCTCCACTTCTGCCTAATCTCCACTTCCCCTGATACGCCGCATGCCCTCCCCTCCCCTCCACGTGCTCCACGCGGTGGGGGGTTGATCCATGAACGCAGATCTGACGGCAAAACGTCGCAGATCCACCTCCCCTCTCCCTGCTCTTCTCCAGATTTGACAGTGAGCTCGCATCTGTCGGGGTGGCGTGGATCAGCGGTGGAGAGGCGGCATGGCTAGCTCGCTTCCATTGCGGGCGAGACAACTAGCTCAAAGAGGCAGCACAACGAGCTCGATAGGTGGCACTGTCCCTCTACTTCTTCTTCTCCGCGCGACGCAACGGCGTCCCTCGCCACTTCTCACGCGGTGGTGTGGCCTATACCTCAGCGCCATGCAGATCAGGGCAACATGGTGACTTCGAGTGCGTGTAACGGGTGGCGTGCCAAGACGGCGGGTGCAGCGGCTAGGGTTGGGCTGTGGAGGACCTGGCGAGCCAGCCATGCAAGGCCTGGCCACCTTTTTTATTCTTTATACCACCTTCCAGTCATGGGTAGGGACGTCCATGATGCATGCGCAGTGGCGGGGGGCGGGGGCTCCAAATGC